>CAIGQV010019150.1:3124071-3141222 GCA_903798115.1 Danio jaintianensis | reverse complement strand
ATTTGGATTACATTTAGATTACTTTTATGGCAATGCAATCTGACTACATTTGTATTACATTTAGATTACTTTTATGGCAATGCAATCTGACTACATTTGGATTACTTTTATGCTAGTGTAATCTGACTTCTTTTGGATTACATTTAGGGATAAAAACGAGTGATTTTTAACTTCTAGACCACAAAACAGTTGAAAAGCATCTAAAGATGAACATTAAAAGAGCCAAATCTAGTAGAAAACACCCTAGCAACCTCTTAGCAATGCAACAAACAAAACAGCTTAAAATACCATGGAAACATCACTGCATTAAACTCCACCCATCTTTAGAACAGACACATTTAGTTAACACAGTGCTTTTATTAACCAGCAGATGGCGAATATTATGTGGTTTTCCAGAAATCTGCACTGTAAGGAATGTGTTGCTGCCTTTAATTTTTAAGTTGAATCAAATAAACTTTACAAGTGATTTCAACTTCAATCAGTTCAACTTAGTTATAATTTGAAGTTAAAAATGAAGTTAAAACCTGATGAACTTAATAAAATAAGTTAAAGGAACATAAAAACAAGTGTTGTCATGACTTTTTGATCATGTTATTTACAGTGTAGATGATTCAATAATGTTAGAAAGTACATCAAAAATGCACCTGTTATTATTTACTGTTGAAATGAAGGATCCTTTATTGGTGATGATGATATCACAAACATCTGTAGAATCATTCCACTGTTTAATAATTATAATAATAAACTTTATTTTATATAGCGCCTTTAAAAGAAGCATCTCAAAGCGCTTTACATGCATATAAAAGTACAGAAGTAAAAGATAAACACAAGAATACAAGCATGAAAGACAGCAATTATAATAAAAAAGCTCTATTTTTTTTAGAAATCACATAAAAGCAACCAGCAGAAAACATTTTTAGATGATTTAAATATTATTTGCACCTGAAAAACACGGCTCTTTTAAATACTTATTAATGAAAAGTTCTTTGTGCTATCTTAAATAGTTCTTTACTTGCCAAAACCTGTCAACCAAATCCTCATAAATTCTTCCACACGGCATAAAAATATAAGTAGTTTTGTCCATGTAATGAACGTAAATCCAGCACTCCTCAACACTGAACCAAATTGCACACCACATGATTACTAAAATACTGACAGAATATTCAATTTTACCTGGAATTTCCCTTTAAAAATGTATCATCAGTTCTGCGTTTGGCCACCAGGGGTCATCAGTTCAGTTACGGACACTAAAAGCCAACATTCAAGACAACAAGAGGACCGAAAAGATGATGCATATTTACTTTTTACTCATAACAGATCATAAAATCAGTTTTTGTCTCACATTTTATAACTAGACTGTTATAACATTGCACGACACTAAACGACAACATTTTCATTTGCCTAGATCTATCTACATTGTAGAAAGCGCTATAGAAATGAAAATGACCTGAAAGTGACAGAAGAGGCCGTGCACTTCTTATTCCAGATTGTGTAACAATGATCCCAAATGATGCCCTATAAGGAAAACCAATGGCTTGTTTCGTGTTATCATTGTTTTTGTCTTATTTTAGCAGCCTGCGCACTCCTATCTGAAGGAAGCGTCTGGCGCTCTGTCCTTCTCTCGGTCTGATATCTGTTGTTTCTCTGGCTCTGTGGTGTGATATAACCAGGGTTTGTGTTCCTGTCGTCTGCTGGGATGTTATAAAACGTTTGCTCCGGGCCAGGATCTCTGTTCTTTCAGAAGTGGCATATTTTTAGCAGGATTCCCAAACTGAACGAGCTGCTCCCACATACTTTCCAGCATCTGTCGAGCAGCAGCGCGTCTGCATTCCTCAGCTGGATCCCCTTCACCTGGACCAAACCATTATTACAGATCCACGGGGAGAAAGATGGGTCTTAAAGGGGAGCTATTATGCAGAAATCACTTCTATAAGGGGTTTAATGTGAATATCTCCAGCCTCTAATGCTAAACATGAATTAATTGTGTTTGTTCTAATCAGACTTGATGCAGAAACACTTTGATTGACATTCTCCCTTTGTACGTGTCATCAGAGGGGGAAAGCCCCGCCCAGTAGTGACCATCTCTCCCTCATTAGCATAAACAGCAGCCCTGAGTGAGAAGCAGCCGTCTGTCCATTAGCCATTAGAGTGTTTGAGCTGCTGAAGATAATGTCAGCATAGACTAAGAGGATTATAGATGTGGAGTTTTAGATGAACAGCGACAGGAGTCTCCATCCATAGACTGCCTTCAGAAGCTAATAATTACAGACCCAACATAAAATATCGCTAAGTAAAATGGAAAAACGTTATACTTTCGAGACTGCAACTTTCTCACGATGCTGTTATTCATGTTTGTTGCTAGAAGGGATACAGCTGTGGCCAGAAGTTAACAAGTATTATTTATTATTTAAATTGCCCTTTAATTGAATTTTATTAACGTCTATCCCCACCCTAAACCCAACGCTTACATTACTGTAAAAACAGTCATTATACTGAGTAATAGTCATATTATTTATTAAATTACTCAATGATATGTCTTTACTCAATGTCTACCCCATCCCTCAGAGTAATGTAAAAATATTAATTGTTGTACAGTATCACCAAAATGATGTTATATTGATGTATCTGCAGCTGTATGCCTTCTAGACTTTACCAATAATATAATATGACGCTCTTATAAATGATGAAAAGGTATTGCTGTAAACCGTGTATTTTGCGAAACCGGGATATAAACAATAGAGCGTAATATGAAACGCTACACATTTTATTTTGACCATACGATATATAAACTCACCGGCCACTTTATTAGGTACACCTGTCCAACTGCTCGTTAATGCAAATGTCTAATCAGCCAATCAGATGGCAGCAACTCAATGCATTCAGGCATGTAGACATGGTCAAGACGATCTGCTGCAGTTCAAAGCGAGCATCAGAATGGGGAAGAAAGGGGATTTAAGTGACTTTGAACGTGGCATGGTTGTTGGTGCCAGACGGGCTGGTCTGAGTATTTCAGAAACTGCTGATCTACTGGGATTTTCACGCACAACCATCTCTAGGGTTTACAGAGAATGGTCCGAACAAGAGGAAACATCCAGTGAGCGGCAGTTCTGTGGGCGCAAATGCCTTGTTGATGCCAGAGGTCAGAGGAGAATGGCCAGACTGGTTCCAGCTGATAGAAAGGCAACAGTAACTCAAATAAGCGCTCGTTACAACCGAGGTCTGCAGAAGAGCATCTCTGAACGCACAACACGTCCAACCTTGAGGCGGATGGGCTACAGCAGCAGAAGACCACACCGGGTGACACTCCTGTCAGCTAAGAACTGTAAACTGAGGCTACAATTCACACAGGCTCACCAAAACTGGACAATAGAAGATTGGAGAAACGTTGCCTGGTCTGATGAGTCTCCATTTCTGCTGCCACATTCGGATGGTCGGGTCAGAATTTGGCATCAACACCATGAAAGCATGGATCCATCCTGCCTTGTATCAACGGTTCAGGCTGGTGGTGGGGGTGTAATGGTGTGGGGGATATTTTCTTGGCACACTTTGGGCCCATTAGTACCAATTAAGCATCGTGTCAACGCCACAGCCTACCTGAGTATTGTTGCTGACCATGTCCATCCCTTTATGACCACAGTGTCCCCATCTTCTGATGGCTACTTCCAGCAGGATAACGCACCATGTCATAAAGTGCGAATCATCTCAGACTGGTTTCTTGAACATGACAATGAGTTCACTGTACTCAAATGGCCTCCACAGTCACCAGATCTCAATCCAATAGAGCACCTTTGGGATGTGGTGGAACGGGAGATTGGCATCATGGATGTGCAGCCGACAAATCTGCAGCAACTGCGTGATGCTATCATGTCAATATGGAGCAAAATCTCTGAGGAATATTTCCAGTACCTTGTTGAATCTATGCCACGAAGGATTAAGGCAGTTCTGAAGGCAAAAGGGGTCCAACCCGGTACTAGTAAGGTGTATCTAATAAAGTGTCAGGTGACTATGTACATGGTTCTTACAGTCATAGAAAACCTGGAAAAGTTGTGTAATTTTAACAGAAAAACCCACAAAGTTTTCAAAAAATCAAGTAAATTTGTTCAACAAATATCTGTATACTTGAATATACTGTAGGTTACTCCTGTCTTTACTTCTGTTCTGCCCTTGGCCAATCACATGCTCTCACATTATTAGTGGCGTGTAAGCGTTATCTAAATCAGTTTTACATAGATATAAACACAAATTTAAGCAACATAGATTGTTGCGTGTGTTATGGTGTAATCAATTTGATCATGCATTGTTTTTCTTATTTACCACATATACGTAGACGTTCAGATTGACTTGTAAAAGTAATTTTAGCAGTAAAGATGAGTGTGAATCCTGTATTTGTGGTCATGCTGCACAGCCCTCGCATGCAGTTACTGAGCGTCAGACGTCCTGCTCACCCCTGATGCTGTATGTGTGTGCGTTTCTGCTCTGGAGAGTGCTGTAAACACAGACTGGAGCTGTGTTTGGAAAAGCTCTCCAGATTCCAGCGCAGCTCCACGCTTTCGGCTACTGCTGGGACTCTTCAGGGAACAGAGGAAGGACAGAGGCTCGGCTTTTATTGGAGGAAGCGTCCAGTCTTACGGGTCTCTAATAGCATTCCATTCAACACAGAGAGAGAGAGCAAGAGAAACTTCCAGAAGCGCCGTTATATAACCTCATTCTTAATGTCCACATCAAATCAAGATGTTGTTCGCTCATTGCTGAACAGTTCATCTGTGCAGGTCATTACGAACAGAAAGAGCCCTTGTGATCTTTAATAGAAATCTGGAAATCCTGTTTGTTTTCAGTTCAATTCTCAGATTAGGTCTGTCTGAGGTTGTGGGCATGACTAACATACTTAACCACGCCCCTGCAGCTGTCAGTTTTTACATCACCATGACAACAATCAGAAATGGTGAGGAGGAGTCTGTTAGGTTTTAATAACTCTCCCCAAACCCTTTCCCCATCTTTCTGAATGAAACACCTACTTTACTACATCCAATCGGCTTCGAGTAGAAAAAAAACAAGCCACGCCCACTGTTTTCTTATGTAATATTCTGTTTCCATTTCGTTAAAAAAAAAGGTCAGTTTCCGGTTCATGCGGAGTTTAAAGGTGCCGTTAAGTGCTTTGAAATTTTTCGGGGTTTTTTTTATTTGACGTAATCTCAACTAAAATATGAGCAGAGGGCGGGGCATGTAGTAGCTCCACCTCTTTTTAAAAACAGCCAATAGCGTTTTGTTTATATCACTGAGTAGTTAAGCTCAAATCAAATGAAAAGCAAGAGATGGGGGCGGGGCATGTCAGACACTAGAGAGCATTTGATTGGTCGGAGATTTAATGAAAAACTGACGGCAAAAAAAACGTTGATGCGTCCCCGTGAATGACCTGTGTGTGTGTGTGTCGTCACTTCAAGCAGAGTCAAGAAAACAAGATGTTCGGTTCATAAATAAATCTTTTTTTATTTATTCATAACATATAAAATTAGATCATAGATAATTCTTTTACACTTTATTCCAGTATGACAATGTTCAAATAGAAGAGCTACATTTGCGATAAATAATATTAATAACAATGAACATAAAACATTCATTCAACCGTTGTGAGAGTCCGCTGTTAATCGTGTTGGTGGGGTTGGTTTCCTCTAGCTGCCAAACATTAGTTGCGTCCCAAATTACACGCTGCGCACTTATAATTAATAATAAAAATGAGATTTATATGGCACTTTTTAGGATTGTCATACACTCAATCATAAAGTGTAGAGTTTCGTGTCGTCACAAATGGGATGTTAACGTTTTTTTTTTACTTCGACGTTTAACGGTTGCCAGATTAGTGAAAAATGACGAAACTACCAAATAGTAGCTGTCATGAGTACAACCGTATTCACCATCGGGAGGCGCCATAATCACTTACATAGGAAAATTTTGCTTTTACTATCCAAAATAAATGAAATAGTAGCTCCGCCCATTTCGATATGTGAGCACAGCTGCTAGCGTTGACTGCGTGAATCGTTCAACATCACACTTTTATTTAACGGTTGAATAAGTGCATCATTTGAGTATTTAAAGTGCACTTATTCTTATTGTTTACATGTTCAGTGTGAGTTCAGCTTCAATGCACTGTTTATACTACAAAATGCCACAGAACAGTGTGTAGTTATGCGATTTGGGACGCAGCTAATGAGGATGCGTTCACCCGCATTAGGAGGGAGTGTGTTACCATTGGACAAACTTAACCTTTGAGTCAGGTTAAAGTCTTGTAGGTTTTGCATGTGCAAAATGGGAATACACACACACGCACACATATACACAAATCTACAGTTGGGTCATCAAGATATACATCAGGAACTGAAATATTAACAAGCGCATCTTTACAGGTTGCTCCGTAACGAAGCGATTAACACATTGCGCTCCATTGTGAAGCGAGCCTTGTTTCGTTTTTTCTGGAAACGCTGACCTCAGCAAACAGTGCACGTTAAAAGTCCCCGTATCGTAAGTCTGTAATTCCGTGGGAATCTAGTTACAACAGGAGATGGTAGTTGATTGGCCGGTGGACGGAACCCCCGGGTGCCTATTGGTCGATGCTCACGCTGCATTAAAAAGCTTTTCTTACGAGGGCAATGTCCACACGAACGGGAGGATTTCAAACCTGCAGTTTCTCAGGTCATCCACAGGAGACTGAAACCGAAAGGTTCAGACATCACGTTTACATTGACTTGTATGCAGTTTATACACGCAAATACTTGATTGTGCATGTGGTGTGAAGCCAGTATAAAACACTTTTATCGCCCCCTGTTGGTTCGGTGTGGCCTTAACACGCACCACAATGTGCCTTTTCATGTGGATGGAGATTTCACCCATGTACGTGTGGACACGGCCTCAGTTTCTAGTCCAAATATCTAAAAACTCTTAAACCAAGAAAGACAAAACTGTTCTGTTTTCAGAAATAAATCAAAATTAAGTGAGTTTTCCCAATACAAGCCAAATGATCTTGTTTTAAATTTGAAGTTAAGATTATTTAGCTTGTTTTAATGAAAAGCTCACCTTATTTTGACTCATTATTTCTGCTTCTTGATTTAAGAGCGTCTGGATATTTAAGACTGCAGCTGTGCGTAAGAGAAGTGTTTCAGTCAGTGTTTCCTCAGTCTGTGAACTTGTGTATGTCGTTGTGGAGTCTGTAGAAGGGGAGTACGCCGTCGCTGGCATGCGGGCAGTGCTTTGTGCACTTGCAGGACTCGATCATCATCACGTTCTTGTTGAAGGTCTCTCCGTCCTGGCAGCGGAACTTGACCCGGATGGTTCTGGTGTTCTGGGGGCTGCAGCAGCGTCCGTCCACACAGGAGCCGCAGAACCGAGGACGGTATTTCTTCAGGCTGGAGCAGCCGGCGTAAGAGAACTTCACTGGCGTCACAGACTTCTTGGTGCGGTTGCATTTCTTTCCTTTCTGTAGACCAACGCAGAGAATATGCAGGATTAGTCAAATGCACATCATTTGTGCAATGCTTTTCTTATTTAGGGTTGTCTCTTTTCTAGAGTAGTCAACATGCAAAGTGGATCAAAATAGTATTAGGACAACTTTGATAAAGGGTTTGAACCACTTCAAATGTTGACTACTGTAGTTTTAACCAAAGGAAATGGTCAAAAAATGGGTTTCTTCCAGTGGAAGGCTTAAATTGGTGGCTAAATCTTTCTGAATACTGTCATGTCTGTGTGAATATACAGTAGTCAACATTTGAAGTGGATCAAAATGATCCTAAGACAAGAATGGGTGTGTTTTTCAGTAGTTTTAAGACCACTTTGATTAAAGGTTAAAGGTTTTGATCCACAGATTATAAACTGTAGGTTGTAAACCACTTGACTGACCTGGCTGAACTTGGTGCATGGATCGGTACCGTTATCATCAAGAGAAACAAAAGAAGAACTCAACATTAGCTCAGACTGGTGTCAGGAATAAGCCTTCGCCTTCCACTCCAAGAAACCAAAATTGGCCATTTTCTTTGGTTAAATTGCATTCCTGACACCAACTCCAAACAAATGTTAAGCTTTTCTTTTGTTTCTTTGAATGATAACCCACGCACAAAATGGCCAGCCAGGTGGTTTATAACCTAAATGTCATAATCTGTGCATCAAAACTATTGAAAAACACCCCTTCTTGTCTTTTCTGATCCACTTTCAAATGTTGACTGCTGTATATATGCATAGAGAGATTTGGCACCAAATGAAGCCCTTAACTTCCACTCCAAGAAACAAAAACTAGTGAATTTCTTTGGTTAAACTGAATTCCTGACACCAACAGTAAACAGATGTAGTTGTTGTGTGTGTTTTAAAAGATAACTCATGCACAAAAAGGTCCACCGGGTCAGTTAAAGGCTTTATAACCTAAATGTGCAATCTGATTTTAATTTTTGGGGGCGTCAATTTGACTAGTTTAGAGTTTTTCTTAATGCACTAAAGTTCCTCCAGGTCGTTTATAATCTGCATGTGCATTGTGTTTAGCGTACCTTCAGGCTGGTGTGTGGAGACTGGCTGCAGGGCCGGACCTCACAGATGCGGCTTTCCTTCATCAGTCTGCACTCTGCGTTATTATTGGTGATCCGGCTGGAGATGCCCGTACCGCAGCTGCGGGAGCACTGGGACCAGCCGGTGGTCTGCACCATACACTTCTCCACACGACGCCACTCCGGCTCCGAGCGGAAAGCTGCAGAGATGAACGGTTGCATTTTTAAAAACACATATGCATCAACATCAAAACCACACTGCCAAAAAATATAGATGCTTTTCTAGTCCAAATTAATATCTGAAAATTAATGTTAGCATTTTATACACAGGATAATAAAGCATTCGAATTATTTATTAACATGTTAAAGGGACAGTTCACCCAAAAATGAAAGTTCATTACTCATATAGTCATTACTCTCCCTCGAGTGGTTTCAAACCGTTATGAGTTTCTTTCTTGTTGGACACTAAAGAGGATATTTTGAAGAATGTTGACAACCTGTAACCATTGACTTCCATAGTAGGAAAAATAAAAGCAGTGGAAGTCAATGATTACCGGTTCACAGCATTCTTCAAAATATCTTCTTTAGTGTTTAAACTCATAAACTTTTGAAACAAGTAAAGAGTGAGTGAATGATGACAATTAAACTTTTTGGGTGAACTGACCCTTTATTAAAGGCTTTTTTCACTCTTTTTGAGTGCTTTATTATTAATATTTACTATTATTTAGCATACTTTAAAGAATCCCTCATCCAGAGAGTACAGACACATAATTACCCCTGAAGCTTATGTTCAGAAATAATGAGTTTTTCCCTTAAAACAATCCAAATAATCTGCCAATGGGGTGAGCAGAATAATCTTATTTTTCCTTTTGACATGATTATTTTGCTTGTTTTAAAGAAAAACTCACCTCATTTTGACTCATTATTTCTGGAAACAAGACAACGTTTTTTACTAGTCTAGAAAATGCTTCTTGATTTAACTAGAGTTTGTGTCTTGAATCTACTCCAGATCTCTAAATAATAATAATAATAATAATAATAAAAGCATTTCTTTTGCAATATACCGAGCGTTTGTACTTACCAGGTAGTGACTTGAGTCCAGCATTCATGATGATGGAGATGAGCTCGTTTTTATTGGTCAGTTCGCTCTCGGAGTCTCCGCCCACTTCTTTATTTCCAGGCATCTTATTGGCCAATTCGCTGAGTTTCCCGCCCTGCTCGTCATCATCGCAGACCCACTCCTCGCAGCAGCGGCCGGGCACTTTGACCAGCCTGGGGTTGGCACAGCCCAGTGCGGGCAGCGAGAGCTCCTGCGGGCACAGCGGCACACAGCCCACCGCCCCGTCCATACAGGTGCACTGGTGCTTACAGTTGGGCTGGAAACTCTCCCCGTTCTGGTAGATCCGGCTGCTGTACTCGCACGGACGGCCCTCTGATTTAGCTGAGAACAGAAGATTAACAGTGTTTTAATTAGTGCTGGGCAAAGATTATATAGCGACTAATGACATCCAAAGTAAACGTTTGTTTTGACAAAATATATGTTATTATGTGTATGTGATAGACACAGGCATAGAAACAAAATTGTTTAGTGTATTTTTGTTTCTTAGATATTTCAATTCATATATAATTTGTAACACAGTTGAAGTCAGAATTATTCGCCCTCCTGTATATTTTATCCCCAATTTCTGTTTAATGGAGAGCAGATTTATCCAACACATTTCTAATTATAATAGTTTAATAACTCATTCCTAATAACTGATTTCTTTTCTCTTTGCCATGATGACAGCACATAATATTAGACTAGATATTCTTCAAGACACTAGTATTCAGCTTAAAGTGACATTTAAAGGCTTAACTAGGTTAATTAGGGTAAAGTTAGGGTAATTAGGCAAGTCATTGTATAACAGTGGTTTGTTCTGGAGACAATCCAACACTAATATTGCTGAAGGGGGCGAATAATATTGACCTTAAAATGGCTTTAAAACTATTAAGAACTGCTTTTATTCTAGCCGAAATAAAACAAATAAGACTTTCTCCAGAAGAACAAATATTATAGGAAATACTGTGAAAAATTCCTGAATCTGTTCAACATCATCTGCGGAATATTTGGAAATGAAGAAAATATAATATAATAATTCTTCAACTGTATATAGAAACAAAAATATACAAAACAATTGTTACATGGATATTTAAATGTGTATATATATAATATATTTTATTTAAATATAAATAAACATTTTCTCAAATATATGGATGCATGTATGTACGTGTGTATGTGCATGCATGTGTGTGTGTGTGTGTAATGAGAAACACACCTCTGCAGATGCCCCTTGCGGCCCCGTGGCTGGCCCCATAGTTGCACTCCAGGCCCCTGGTGTGGTCGCAGGGCTCAGAGCGGCTGCAGTCCTCGTTCAGTTGTCGGGCACACACCGGACAGCAGCCGCAGGCGTCCAGGAGCAGACTCACTCCTGGAGCACACTGGGGGGGATCCGGAGCACAGGAGCACACCGCCGGGCAGCTGGAGGACACCTGGATATCACAATCAATACATTTATCACCTATATATACAGCTGGAGGACACCTGAACAACACGATCAATACATTCAGCACTTATATACAGCTCAGGTCAGAAGCATTCGCCCATTCTTCTTCAAATATTCCCCAGATGATGTTGAACAGATTCAGGAATTTCTCACAGTATTTCCTCTAATATTTGTTCTTCTGGAGAAAGTCTTATTTGTTTTATTTCGGCTGGAATAAAAGCAGTTCTTAATAGTTTTAAACCCATTTTAAGGTCAATATTATTCGCCCCCTTCAGCAATATTAGTGTTGGATTGTCTCCAGAACAAACCACTGTTATACAATGACTTGCCTAATTACCCTAACTTTACCCTAATTAACCTAGTTAAGCCTTTAAATGTCACTTTAAGCTGAATACTAGTGTCTTGAAGAATATCTAGTCTAATATTATGTGCTGTCATCATGACAAAGATAACAGAAATCAGTTATTAGAGATGAGTTATTAACACTATTATGTGTAGAAATGTGTTGGATAAATCTAAATATTGTCTTATTTTCAGAAATTCTGGGTTTTTCTGAACCCATTGGCAGATTATTTTGCTTGTTTTAAGGACAAACTCACTTAATTTCGATGTATTATTTCTGAAAACAACACAATATTTTGTCCTTGTCTAAAATATGCTTCTTGATTTAAGAGATTTTAGATATTGGGACTAGAAACAAGACAGTATTGGCTTATTATCTGCCTATAATTAAGATATTAGCTGATTATTAGCACTTACAAAGTATGATCTTATTCCCTAATAACTCAACCACTAGCTTACTAACTATTAATAAGCAGCTAATTAAGTACGGTATTGAGCTAAACGCCTTAGTTAATGGTTGGTTAACTACATGAATTGTGACCAAATGCTTCTAAATAGTTGTGAAATACTAATGTGAACGCTCCCTACATAATCAACACTTAACAGTAGTCAACATGTCAGGTGAATCAAACTAAAATAAGACAAGAACGGGTTTTCAATGGGTTGTGGGGACTTCTTTGATTAAAAGTTGATCCACTTCAGATGTTGACCACTATATATGCAAATAAACCATTTAAAGAGACAGTTCACCCCAAAGAAACGGAAACATTACTCACTATTTACTCTCAGTGACTTGTTTTAAATCTGTATGAGCGTCCTAAACACTAAAAGAAGATAGTGTGAAGAATGCTGAACACCATTGACTTTCATAGTAGGAATAACTAACACTATAACACTACATTTTCCAGCATCGCCCAAAATAATATCATCTTCAGTGTTCAACAGAACCTCAGTAAGGTTAAGAACCACTCAATAATGAGTAAATGTGAATTTATGGGTGAACTACCCCTTCAAGTAAACATCACGCGCAACTTATAGATGTAAAAAACAGCACTCACCACATTAAAGTGTGCAAGAAGGATGACGATTATAGCCCAAGCAAACATCTTCGCTTCTGTATGTGTCAGCTCGCTGATTTTAGGCAGGAATCCGTCGTTTTTAAGTCCTGCTTTAGTCTGAGGAGCGTCCGTTTGTTTTCCCGCGCGTCTGAAGGCGCTGCTCTGCTCCGGAGGCGCGCACGGCGGCGGCTTTATAGGCCAGCGGCGGCCTGACGTCACCGCGCTGAACTGTCCCGAAGATATGCGCGGAATGTTTCTTGGCGTGTTTTCCATCCTCGCTAAGCACCACCCTGTCTCGCTTTCTGTCTTTTTTCCGTCTTTTCTTCTCTCTCTTTCCTAAATGAATTTTCCCCTCTCACCGAACACATTTTTTACGGTCGCCCCCCTCCTTCCTGCGCATTTCTGCTGTCCACGTCTCCTTTGTGCATTGGTGTAGCGCTAATACTGACATTATTCATCAAAATAAAGCCAATTAATTAACCATACTACTGATTATAATGTGTGTGTATAGCTCATTATACTGTATATGTATTCAATAAAGTAAAAAGAACTAGTTATTTACAGTGAACAGTTATTTTTAACCTACTACATATGTGTGTGTGTGTGTGTGTGTGTGTGTGTGTGTGTGTGTGTGTGTGTTAATTTTAGTTATCATTTCACCATCTAGCTTACTAACCTGCTTTATTTTGTGTAACGTCATGTAAAAAGATTAGTGTTGTTACTCGGTGTTGAAATATGTGTGTTGGCCCCGGGGGGTCTATTAATGGAGTTATGACTGTCCATTCCCAGCTGTCCATTCCCAGCAATTAATAACGCACAGGATTCACACATCCAAATGAACTATTAAACCCATAATTCATCCAACAATTACAATTATATCATCATCGTCAACAACTTTAGGAGTTTCTTTCTTCTGCTGAACACAAAAGAAGATATTTTGAAGAATGCTGAAAACCAGTAACCACTGACTTCCATTGTAAGAAAAACAAATACTATGGAAGTCAATGGTTACCGGTTTCCAACATTTTTCAAAATATCTTCTTTTGTGTTCAGCAGAAGAAAGAAACTCATAAATGTTTGAAAACACTAGAAGGTGAGTAAATAGTGTGTAAATCCTCATTTTTTGGGGTGGTGAACTGTCCCTTTAAGAAAAAAATACTATTTATTTTAGTAATTTGTAATTAATCTCTATATTTTAAATCAATATATATGTTGGTTTATTTCACGATTTCTCACAACAAAACAACTTCATGCAGCAAGTTAAAGGGATAGTTCACCCAAAGAATGTAAATTCTGTCATCGTTTACTCACCGGTTTTTAGCGTTCTTCAGTAAGGGTAACCATTGACTTTTGCAGTAGGAAAAACCAAATACTGTGTAAGTCAATGGTTACAGGTTTCCAACATTCTTCAAAATATCTTCTTTTAAGTTTCTTCTGTTGAGCACATGTTGGAAAAGACTTGAAGGTGAGTAAATAGTGCATAAATCTTCATTTTTTGCTGGTGAACTGTCCCTTTAAGAAAAAAATACTATTTATTTTATTAATTTCTATATTTTATATCTATATTTATATAAGTTGGTTTATTTCACGATTTCTCACCACAAATAACGTTTTTGTAACTCACCCTTATTGAAGAATGCTGAAAACCGGTAACCATTGACTTACACAGTATTTGTTTTTCTACTATGGAAGTCAATGGTTACCGGTTTTCAGCATTCTTCAAAATATCTTCTTTTGTATTCAACAGAAGAAAGAAACTCATAAATGTTGAAGAACACTAGAAGGAGAGTAAATAGTGTGTAAATCCTCGTTTCTTTGGTGGTGAACTGTCTCTTTAAATCTCCACACATTCAAACTATTGGATTTAGAGTTTGCATATGTCTGAAAAAGAAACTCCCAGAATGCACTGCTTAGAAGTCAAACTTTACGGCGTCTATTTTTGTCTGCTCTCGCTCCTCTCCCTTGACTCAAGCTCTCCGAGTGCTTCCAGATGTGATTCCAGACGTAACAATATTACCATATTTGGTCTGGGCAGGAGCCGGCATTATTAACATTTCTGCTGGAGTTATCCAACCACAAAGCATTCCTGACAGCTTAAAGGATCCCTAAATATGCTCTCCACGGAGGACATTCCTGCCGCTAATTTAATATTCATGCATTCTGTCCATCACACAGCAAGAGAGAGAGAGAGAATCATAAATGCATCCCACTCCTTTCACATAAGATGCATTAAAAATAAATATATTACAATGAAGTGTTTTCCAAATAAGTGGTATTCCTGAAAGTCAGAGATTAGGGGGGTTTGGGATCTGCATTCTGAGAGTGAGAGCGAGGCAATGTGCAGTATTTCTAAATAATAATTCTGTCCACAGACTGCAGCAGAAGCGTCTGGACTCTTCTCAGGTAAGCTTTATTATTCGATCTCCACAGTTTGCATGAATCATAATGAGGCCACACTGCAATACATGCTCGTAGTTGGAGTTTTTGTCTTGTTTCTGCTCCAAATATCTGGAAATACTTAAATCAAGAAGTATTTTATTGACAAGCACAAAATATAGTCTTGTTTTCAGAAATAATGAGTCAAAATGAAGTGAGTTTCTCCTTAAAACATGCCAAATAATCTAACTTATGAGTGAAAACAAGCTTATTTCATTTTATTTGTATTATTCTGCTTGTCTTAAGGAAAAACTCACTTAATTTTGACTCTTTATTTCTGAAAACAAGACAATATTTTGTGCTCGTCTAGAAAATGTTTTGTATTTTTAGATGTGTGCGCTAGAATCAACTTTAAACTCTGGGAAAAGCCTATTCTGCAGTGTGTTGTGTGTTGTTTTCTTCTGATTCTCCAGGGTTTGTGTTGTAAACTCCCTCATCTGATCTGCTCATTCAGAAGCATATGGTTTTATTATTATTATTATTATTCCCAGATTGCGACACTAGATGGTGATGTACTGTTCTGTGTCACTGAACTGATATTTATCTGCGAGGAAGTGCTTAATAAATGATGTGTATATAATATAAACATCTGCTACACTGCAAAAAAAGAGTGTTTTTGTCTTGTTTTTAGTCTAAATATCTAAAAATATTGAAATCAAGAAGCATTTTCTAGACAAGCACAAACATATAGTGTTGTTTTCAGACATAATGAGTCAAAATGAAGAGAGTTTTTCATTCAAACAAACTGCCCCAAATCTGCCGGTGGGGGGAGTGAAGTAATGTCATTTCAAAATAAAAACAACATTACTCTGCTTCCCCCATTGGCAGATTATTTATCTTGTTTTAAACAAAAACTCTCTTCATTTGGACTCATTTCTAAGTTTCACTGTAAAAAAATATCCATAAATCAGCAGTTTTCCATATTTTTATTTTCCCCCATTTATTTCTGCTTCTGAGTTGCATTATGGGATCTTGATCTTTCTTCCAACATCTTTTAACCTTGAAGAGTTGTAAAAAGTGACTTTTATTGTGATGTGTAATAGTCTGCAGTGCTGTATTGTCTGGGTTGGTGTTGTATATTATGCTACAAACACCTTGTAATAAACTGCAGCACATTATTTTCTGCTATTATACAGACTTATTTCTCTAGATATTACTATTAGACTTATTTATTTATTCATTCATTCATTTTCTTTTCGGCTTAGTCCCTTTATTAATCAGGGGTCGCCACAGCGGAATGAACCCCCAACTATTCTAGCATATGTTTTACACAGCGGATGCCCTTCCAGCTGCAACCCATCACTGGGAAACACCCATACACACACACACACACTCATACACTACGGCCAATTTAGTTGATCAATTCCCCTATAGCGCATGTGTTTGGACTGTGGGGGAAACCGGAGCACCCGGAGGAAACCCACGCCAACACGGGGAGAACATGCAAACTCCACACAGAAACACCAACTGACCCAGCCGAGGCTCGAACATCACTGTGGACACTCTTGGATTTCCTGCTCTGCCTTGTAAAGCCGCTCCTGCTGTTTGCTGTTGAGCACGCTGTGGGATGTGATGTGTTGCCCAACAGCTGATGCGTGCATTTTGGGAAGTGTGCAGCCATATTAGTTCATGTGCATTAGCCAATCACCTGAGGTGTGGAAAATGACATCATGATAAAGCTGATTGGCTGGTGGCAGCAGAAGAATGCAGACATTCCTGAAGGCTTCACTGGTGACTGTCCTGAGCGGTGATGGCCAACCAGAGCTGCTTCTGCCAGAACATGTCATGGATTGGTTTAAATGATTCATTTGGTTTACCAGCACACAATTAGAGGCTAAACTTTGATGTTTTATTAGTTTTCTTCACTCTTCTAAACCCAAACTAACTTCATTTTTGATTAAATTGTGACACTGCTGTGCCGGAATGTTGTGCGTGACAATTAATGTGTGATTTCTTTAAGAAAGACATGCCACTTGCTTTTCATATTTATTAGAGCAAACCTGACCTGTGAACAATGGCATTGCCGGAGTGGTTTCTAGGACGTTGCTAGGGTGAAATAGGCTTACTTGCCCATTAATGGGGTGTTTTGAGAGGTTACTAGGTGGTTGCGAGGGTGGAAGTGGGTTGCTAGACAATTGATAGGGTGTTGTTGGTGGTTGCTAGGGTGAAAGTGGGTTGCCAGATCATTGATATTGTGTTGTGAGTGGTTGCTAGGGTGGAAGTGGGTTGCTAGACCATTGATAATGTTTG
>CAIGQV010019150.1:3015883-3030421 GCA_903798115.1 Danio jaintianensis | reverse complement strand
ACACACACACACATATTTATACATGCACACACACACACACACACACACACACACATCAATGTGTGATGATACACTTCTAATTAAAAAAGAAACTTCCCAGAAATGTCTTGTTTTCCAGTATGAGTGTGCTTTTCGAGATCACACCTTAAAGTAAGCATTAGCGCTGTACTGTAGTTATGCGTCGGCAGTGTTGTTGATGTTATACTACTTCAGTTTTATGCCATTTTATTACATTTGTGCTAAACACGTGTATCTAAATCTTCAGAATCTAAATCAGACCCTTCTGTTTTAGTCCGAACACGCAGCGCTGATTAACCACCACAGATAATGTCCACTGATTAACTAATTAAGTTAAACCCAGCTTATGCGTAACTGTGTACAGGCGTCCTCACCTTAAACCTGCTGTTACAGTCTTTAAGAGCTTTTATTAATAAAACAACAGAGCTACGAAGCTAAATATGTAGCGTTCGTTCGTGTACTGTATATTTATTTGGCTTGTTTTGCTCACGCTGAAGTTCATCAGGGTTTAGAGGTGATCAGGACAGGTGAATCAGGACAGGTAAACAGGATTAAACTAGTGTGATCCGTGAGTCCTCTGCTAGCCCTTCAACTCTTGCTAGCATGCACATTTGTCAAAGTGGATGCTAAAGATGATGTGTTGTGCAGCTTTTCTGTCCTCCACCAGATCTAGCAGGATTTATTGCATGTTTTATAGCTGGGCTGGTGTCAGTAATCAGGCTTGTTTGGGGTTTTTGTGGCCTGAATCTCATTTGTTTTTGTTTTTCATTATAAAACCACTGTTGGGGAGTAGATAACTGAATGTAGCACATTACTGAAAGTAGTCCAGTTCAGTTTAGCAAATCATAAAGTGGTATTTTTACATTAATTGTTTAGTTCAGTGGTCCCTAACCTTTTTATCACCGCAGACTGGTCAACGCTTGACAATTTTACCATATCAGATGAGGATGACAAGCTGACAAAACAAAGCATTGCTGTCACTCTGATACAAGTCTTATTTATGGAGAAAATGACAAAGCACTGCAGTGTTTGGGTGTTCTGTGCTTGTCTGAGATAATTAGTCGACGAAATTTGTATATTCCATATATAAAAAAGTATGAAGCTGATTGGTCAGTTCTTGTCACGTGACTCGCGGTGCGCTTGCAGCATTCATTCAACTGGGTGCGTCTGGAAGGCACGAACACGTCACGCTGCTTGCACGCTAGCCACACACCTCTGTTGGAAATAACGAACTTACGGAACTCTATAAAAGAGGCGATATGCGAAAGGCCGCCGTCATTTGCGATCTCCAGCAGTTGATCTTCTTGCACAGACATGCTGGATTCACCTGAATTGTCGATTAATGGGTTGCGGATCCATTCCTTGGCAGTTCACGGGTCCTTCACTGGGTCTTTTCCCCTTCACAAAGAAACTTTCCAGAGACGTCTGTTTCTTACTCATTTTGCTGCTTGTGGCTTAAATTTAGGAATATTGTCTGTTTTCAATATAAAAGATTGTTCAGACTCAGATAATAAATAAACCGGAAATAATTAATGATTTCTTGATCCACAGACTGGTACCGGTCCGCGGTCCAGTGGTTGAGAACCACTGGTTTAGTTCATTTAAGTAGTTCAGTTTTAATAAAATTCTTTGTATTTCAAATTCGTTTATTTTTACTTCAGTATCTGCTTCCCTAACGCCGATTCACGTTAATTATGTACTGGTTACTGTCATGATAAAGTAAACTTTGTAAAATAATTAAAATGATCATATAATGATACGGAGAAGTCTCCTTAAATAACTTTATTTTAATGGAAAAAAAATTGATTGCAGTCAAATATTGATGCGTTTGTATTAGGGCTGTGCGATATGGACAAAAGAAACCCATCACGATTTTCTTGAACAATATTGCGATTTCCATTTTAATCACGATTTTGACACACACAGACATTTTACAGTGTAAATCTGTAACATATTTCCAAAGGAAAACAATTAGATCTTTATCAAAGACCTGCAACGTGTCTCTAAAACAGACAAAAGGAAAAAAAATAAAAATCACCTAGTAAAGCTGTAACAAATTGTCTCTAGTACAGACCTATGGCAAAACAAATATACGGTGTGTGTGTGTGTGTGTGTGTGTGTGGGGCGGTGGCGCAGTGCGTAGCGCTGTCACCTCACAGCAAGAAGAATGCTGGTTCGAGCCTCGGCTGGGCCAGTTGGCATTTCTGTGTGGAGTTTGCATGTTCTCCCCGTGTTGGCGTGGGTTTCCTCCGGGTGCTCCGGTTTCCCCCACAGTCCAAACACATGCGCTATAGGGGAATTGGGTAAGCTAAACTGTCCGTAGTGTATGTGTGTATGAAGTGAAGTGAAGTGAAGTGTAGTGTGGCCAAGTATGGTGTCCCATACTTGGAATTTGTGCTCTGCATTTAACCCATCCAAGTGCACACACACAGTTAGTGAACACACACATACCGTGAACACACACCCGGAGCAGTGGGCAGCCATGCTGCGGCGCCCGGGGAGCAGTTGGGGGGAACGGTGCCTTGCTCAAGGGACTCACCTCAGTCGTGGTATTGAGGGTGGTGGAGAGTGCTGGTCATTCACTCCCCCCACCCCCAATTCCCGCTGGTACCGAGTATCGAACCAGCAACCTTCGGATCACGAGTCCAACACTCTAACCACCAGGCCACGACTGCCACGACTGCCCCACGCACTCAGTGTGTGTGTATGGGTGTTTCCCAGTGATTGGTTGCGGCTGGAAGGGCATCCGCTGTGTAAAACATATGCTGGATAAGTTGTCGGTTCATTCCGCTGTGGCGACCCCAGATTAATAATGGGACTAAGCCGAAAAGAAAATGAATGAATGTGTGTGTGTGCGCACCAACACAAGGCTTCGATGTTCTGTTTGACCACATGTCAGAAGTAATTGCGTGTAATTTTGTACGTGTCCACAGATTTGTTTTTGGCACGCATAGATAATAGACATCTTTGTAACGCTTGCGTAAAGTGGTCCATTCACATATCGCGTCTTTTGTGCGCACAAGTTCGTTATTTCCAATGGAGGCACGCGGCTTGTGCATGGCCTTTCCAAGCGCACTCAGTTGAAAACATGTCAACTTTTCAGAATGCTGCAAGCACACCGTGAGTCACGTATTTTGGTAGACTAATTACCTTAGACAAACACAGAACACCCAAACACACCTTTTTAGTTTTCTCCATAAATAAAACTTGTATCGGAACTGCAGCATTGTTTTGTTAGATTGTCATCATCTGAGAAAACCGTTGATGAGTGCCGAGCAGCAACAAAAGAGCATGAGCTCAAAGCACATTAAATGCTGAAGGAAGCGACGCACCTCACGCTTTCCACATGCTTTTAGACGCGATATGTAACTGACAGGTCTTAGAAAGATTCTGATTCTGCCATACATCAGCCTTTCTCTATCCAAAGTAATCCCACACCACAGATGTTGACTTTTTTTGGACATTAAGTCCTCCTGTGCTGAACTCATCATCCCTGTTTGTGCAGGCTATTTGTCATTAAGCTCAGTCTCCTGTTCTCGCGCTGCGTTATGATTGGTTCAAACAGCATACTGTGGGAAAATCGTGCTCTAAGGTGATTTAGAAATCACGCATGTTCAAATCGCGATTTCGATACGATTTCAATTAGTCTCACAGCCCTAGTTTGTATTCCTGGACTGCTGAAGATGAGTGAAGTGAAGTGAAGTGAAGTGTAGTGTGGCCAAGTATGGTGTCCCATACTTGGAATTTGTGCTCTGCATTTAACCCATCCAAGTGCACACACACAGTTAGTGAACACACACATACCGTGAACACACACCCGGAGCAGTGGGCAGCCATGCTGCGGCGCCCGGGGATGTATTTACAAAATATTTACAATGATGTATTTACAAACATAATGATGTCATTGTGTTGCCATGGTGACTGCGCAGGATGTTAAGATTGCGGTTTTAATTTTGAGTGGAATTCAGTATGGCAATATGTTATTCGATGTTTGACGTAATCTCAACTGAAACATGAAGAGAGGGCGGGACATAGAGTAGCTCCTCCCCTTTAAAAAACAGCCAATAGCATTTCATTTTTATCACAGCTCTGCCAGTGAGAGTGGTTAAGCTCAAGCGCATCAAATGAAATGAGAAGAAGGGGGCGGGGCATTTGATTGGTCAAGAGGTGATATGAAACTGAAATATTAGGAGACGCCAAAAAAAAAACGTTAATCCATTTAGGCGGAAGTGAAAAACTGCAAACTTTGGATGTTTATATTAGTTTTATATTTTCTAATTGCAAATTTGTTTTGGAGCACACTAGCTAATAGATATTCTTAAAACGAACAGACTGAAACTAACATCTACATTTTTTATGTTAATTTCACGGGACTTGCAATTAAATCATTAAACCCATTGTTTTTCTTTCTCTTGTAGTTGTGGATGCTCACGGTAAACCTTCATCTCCAGTTCCAGCGGCAGCTGTACGGAGGAGGAAAGAGCGTCCGCAGGTGCTGAATCTCACCGAGGTGCACATGACTGGAGTACTGCGGCCCAGAGCTGGTCGATTAGACAGTCCCAGTAACCGCTATGCTAGAGACTGGAGCGGATGCCAGGACTCGTACCTGCAGCAGACCAGCCTGGAGGAGGCAGACTATGACGATGTTCCCAGCGAAGAGCCTCCAAACACAGGGCAGGAGGACCTACCGAAGAGTACTGCAGATGAACAGGAGTTTCCAGAGGTGGAGGAGGCAGTGGAGAGGGTTGAGGAAATGCAGATTGAGGAAGAGGAGGAAGATGAGAGTGATGAAGACGAGACGGGAGGATTAGACAGGCTACAAATAGAGGAACCGCTGTCTATTAGCTCCTGCGACGAGATCCTGCCAGATCACATGGAGCACCGACCCAAAGAGCACACCTACCAGGCCTACATGAAGATCCAGGAGATCAGCCCAGTACTGAGCAACAGAGTCAACCTGCGGGATCTGCAGGAGAGCATCGACACACTTATCGGAAACCTGGAGCGGGAGCTCAACAAGAACAAGCTCAACCTAGGGTACTGACTCTATTGCAGGACAGTCGATATGTGGTGGTGCATCCCTAGAGACATGGAACATTCTTGCTCCTATGGGATGCATGTACAAGAAGACATTCCTCACGTCTGATTTGTGTTTTTGTTTGTCTCCTGGTCTCTGTGTTGTTGATCTCTTGTTTTTCTTCTTATGAGAAGAAGTCATTGAACCCCTAGGGGTGCACCAGGTGCCTTCATTGTGTTAAGGTGGTGCTTACGACAGCGAGAGCTTTTTACTTTCTACAGAGGTACATGACATTATAAACCAATGCACTTATGGAGCCTGCCGTTAGAGGTATGGCTCGTTCAGGTACAGGCGTGAAGCCTTACAATGGGAGAACTAGGTACTACAGATAGATCCCAGGTCATAAACCAGGATTACTATCTGTAACCAGGGCTTACTTAAAAAATAGATCAGGATTGAGTACCCTACCCTAAACCCAACACTATAAATCTAAACTCTATTTAAGTAATCTAAAATGCAGCTTGCCTTAGAGAGTGGATATTACTTTGAGATTCCAGATCCCTAAACTTTAAATGTATACCCTTATTCTGAACTAACCCTCACCCCCTAACCCTGATGTCTCCTGTCCTGCTGCAGGAAGGCCACCTTCAGCTCTATTTAGACACACTGTAACTAGTAATCAAGGTCTTGGGTTCACCAGGAGTGGGATTGAGTACCTTTCTCACAAACTTTTTTCAGGAGTCTCAAACGCAGATGATCTAGTTAGGTGGTGTTACCTGGTAGTTTGAGAATCCTGTATTCTGCAGTGTTCAAAATTACTTACACCCTAACTCAGGAGTGTCCAGTTCTGCTCCTAAAAAGCTATGGCCGGTAGTTCCAGATTCCAGAACTCCCTATTTTCTAAACTTTTAATTCCTAAAGGCCCCATACTTCAAACAAAAAACAAATTGAAACATCATTTCAAACAGAAACAGGCTGAAACAAAGTTCTTTTTGAGTTTATGCAATTTGAAACAACTCAACAAAGCAAACTTTTGTGGTAAGTTCATTTTGGCTTCTAAAGACCTTTGAGCTACCATTGGTCCATGAAAATTATGCAATCAGTAGGCATGTTTTGGAGTTTATCCACTGTTTATCCACCTGATCCGTATCTCATACCCACGGGGGTCAGACAGGAGAATATCCTCTAACACAACAACAGTACATGAATACAGTGGAGAGTGGAGTAGCAGAGCTGTACAGGTGTATCTGCACCTGTACAATCATTCACAGAGAGATTTTAGTTTGAAGTATAGTGGGGCCTTAACACTTGCATCCTAACCACAGGGGTGTTCTTTCCTTCTCCAGCAAGGCCACCTTTAGCTTTAGCTTTATTTAAACACGCTAGATTAAACTAGATAATCAAGGTCTTGATTCACCAGGAGTGGGACTGAGTACCTTACCCCCCAATCCTTCGGGAACCTCAAAAGCAGATGGTCTAGTTCAGGGGTGGCCAAACTCTGTCCTGGAGGTCTGGTATCCTGCAGCTCCAACCCCAATTAGACACACATGAACTAGCTAATCAAGGTCTTTAGCTATACAAGAAACGTCCTGGCAGGTGTGTTGAAGCAAGTTGGAGCTAAACTCTGCAGGACACAAGCCCCCCAGGACCGAGTTTGGACTCCCCTGATCTAGTTAGATGGTGTTCCCTGGTAGTTTGAGATTCCTGCACTCCACTTCAAAAACTCTGAAAGTTATATCATGAAACTTATATCCTAAAACAAAGGTCTTCAGTCCTGCTCCTGGAGTCCCTGCTCCAACCCTCCAAGTACTCTTGAACCCGCAAATCAAAGTCTTATGGTAAAAAGGAGGTATATCACCAGGAGTACCACTGAGTACCAAACATCACAACCCCACCCCTACACCAGGGCTCCTGAACACAGATGATCTAGTGAGGTGATATTGACCAATAGTTCCAGATCTCGGTACTCTCTTATCTAAAAAAAACTTTTATTTCCTAACACTGCCCTAACCCTTACACCCTAACACAGGTGTGTCCTGTCCTGCTCCAGGAAGGCCACCTTCAGCTTCAGCTCTATTTAAACACACTTTGACAAGATAATCAAGGTATTGTGTGCACCAGGAGTGGGATTGGGTACCTTATCCCCAAACTTTCATCAGGAGTCTCAAATGCAGATGATCTATTTAGATAATGTTACCTGGTACTTTGAGATTCCTGCACTCTACTCCCAAAACTCTGAAAGTTATATGCTGAACTTACACCCTAAACTCCAGGGCTGTCCGGTCCTGCTCCTGGAGTCCCTGCTCCAACCAGCTAATCAAAGTCTTGGCATTTGCTTAAAAAAAGCAGATCACCAGGAGTAGGATTGGCCAGACTTACCTAACCCCAATCCTATGATACTAAACAGTACATAACATCTGGGGTCTCAAATGCCAAAATTACCAGGTGATGTGGATTTAAGTAGTAACTTCAGATCATTGCACCTTCCTTTCTCTATATGTTATATCTTAACCTTACATTCTCATCCAGGGTTGTCTAATCTTGCTCTTGAAAAGGTACCTTCTAATTAAATGCACTTGAACCAGCTAATTAAGGTTTTTAACTACCTTTTAACTTTCGAGCACATGCGTTGAAGTGATTTTGCATGAATGTGGCTTTCTAAGAGCATTTTCAGGCACCCGACCCCATTTCCAATCAGGGAGCGACTGATGCTGCTGGTCTAGTTGATTTTGGTCTTATGAGATTAAAACAGCAACTGTTTGTTTTTATTTTTCTCCTTGTAAAAAATACTTTAAACGTCCCCTAAACAAGCTACAGGCATAGTAGTAAATAATAAAATAAATATTTAATAATAGTTAGGCAGAATTTTAACAGAAGAAAATTGATTTTTAAATTAAACGTAACTTAAAATTGCTGACTTTTTTTGGCTTTCGAACGGGTGCACCCTAAACACACTGAATTCCAGTCGAAATTAAAAATGCAATCTAAATGTGGTCACCATGGCAACACAATGACATCATTACATGCATGAATGCATCATTCTCAGCAGTCCAGGGATACAAGCTCATCAGTATTTAACAGACATGCGTATGCATGTATGAGTATAGTTGGAATATGTATTTTCGATGACACACTTCAGTTTGTATTTAATTGTTCATCAGCTACCTTGTAGTATTTGGCCTGTAGATCAGCCTTAAATATATGTATGTGTATATTGTTGGATCTATATAATTATATAACCCACAGTCACAGAACGGAAAGGGATTTTGGGGTATTTTATGGTCACGTGCAGGAAATTTGAGCATTGCATGGTCAAAAGCTTTACTGTCAAAAAATAAAGTGTTTTACAGAGTCTCCCACAGCGGGACGTATTTATGCGTGTAGATAGAGATTATTTTAATTACAGTGAATTTCTGTTGTGTTCCATTTGGCAGCTGCTCGTGTTGACGGCTTGGTTGTAAATGATGCAGGTCTTGTGAATGTTAAGACTCAATCTTTACACGAGCTGTTGGGTTTCTGATTGTGCTTCTCCACAGCTGAAATGCTGTAGTCTGTCGTCTGAAAGAGCTAAAGATTTGATATATAGAGAAAACTACAATATTTTGGATTAAAAGAAATATATGTTTTGTGTTCTCAGCTGTTTCCCCAAATCACTAAATGCAGTGAAATTTTTCTGGTTTCAGTTTCCGGATGGTCACACTAGATTTTAATAGCAAGAATAATAATCGTGAGCAACAGGATTGTTATGCATAAAGAAATATGTCAACATTTAACTCAATTGATTTCAATATGCATGCTTCTGAAATGTGTATTAATGCATATTTATAGTGACCAGTCAAGTGTTTAATCTGGTCTCCTGATCCAGGGTCAGGGTGAGCTGCTTTGATAAAACATTCCCCTGTTTGTTTGTTTTGCTGCGGTGTTGTAAAAGTTACTCTGAGATGAACGTATGACTAAAGCAGATCTTCTTTGTACTGATATTGAGATCACATTAAAGTGTATGTTTCATGCAGCCCTGCAGACTGGCCTGTTCTTCTCCAAATGTCTGGATCTTTATTTAGCGCTGTATATTTGCAGATGACCACGGTCAGCTACAATGAGTCACATTTTTCCTCCGGATTCATGTTTCGCTTGCTAGCGTTCCTGTAATTCATCACTGGAACATTAGCGGGTGATCTGTGATGCATCAACGGCAGGCTGAAATATCAGGTGACGCTGCCAAAACTCATTTCTGGCATGTGCATTTGCCCACATAGAAATCTGATAATATATGCAAATGACATATTTGACATACAAGTTCATATTTAGATTTTACATATATGAAATCTCATTTATGCAACATATATTTTGAAAAATTGCAAAAATGGATGCTTGTATATATTTTTTCAACCATTGGAATTACAAATATGTACACATACAGTCACCGGCCACTTTATTATGTACACCTTACTAGTACCGCGTTGGACCCCTTTTGCCTTCAGATCTGCCTTAATCCTTCGTGGCATAGATTCAACAAGGTACTGGAAATATTCCTCAGAGATTTTGCTCCACATTGACATGATAGCATCACGCAGTTGCTGCAGATTTGTCGGCTGCACATCCATGATGCCAATCTCCCGTTCCACCACATCCCAAAGGTGCTCTATTGGATTGAGATCTGGTGACTGTGGAGGCCATTTGAGTACAGTGAACTCATTGTCATGTTCAAGAAAGCAGTCTGAGATGATTCACGCTTTATGACATGGCGCGTTATCCTGCTGGAAGTAGCCATCAGAAGATGGGGACACTGTGGTCATAAAGGGATGGACATGGTCAGCAACAATACTCAGGTAGACTGTGGCGTTGACACGATGCTCAATTGGTACTAATGGGCCCAGAGTGTGCCAAGAAAATATCCCCCACACCATTACACCACCACCACCAGCCTGAACCATTGACAGGCAGGATGGATCCATGCTTTCATGTTGTTGATGCCAAATTCTGACCCGACCATCCGAATGTGGCAGCAGAAATGGAGACTCATCAGACCAGGCAACGTTTCTACAATCTTCTATTGTCCAGTTTTGGTGAGCCTGTGTGAATTGTAGCCTCAGTTTCCTGTTCTTAGCTGACAGGAGTGATACCCGGTGTGGTCTTCTGCTGCTGTAGCCCATCCGCCTCAAGGTTGGACGTGTTGTGCGTTCAGAGATGCTCTTCTGCAGACCTCGGTTGTAACGAGCGCTTATTTGAGTTACTGTTGCCTTTCTATCAGCTGGAACCAGTCTGGCCATTCTCCTCTGACCTCTGGCATCAACAAGGCATTTGCGCCCACAGAACTGCCGCTCACTGGATGTTTCCTCTTCTTCGGACCATTCTCTGTAAACCCTAGAGATGGTTGTGCGTGAAAATCCCAGTAGATCAGCAGTTTCTGAAATACTCAGACCAGCCCGTCTGGCACCAACAACCATGCCACGTTCAAAGTCACTTAAATCCCCTTTCTTCAGGGGCAGAATCGTCTTGACCATGTCTACATGCCTAAATGCATTGAGTTGCTGCCATGTGATTGGCTGATTAGACATTTGCATTAACGAGCAGTTGGACAGGTGTACCTAATAAAGTGGCCGGCGATTGTATAGATATATGTATATATATATTTGCCATATCTCAAAATATACATATATTTTATATAAGTGAAATCTAAATATTAATTGTACACTCAGAACAATAATGTTTGCTGTTTGTTTAAACTACTTGAGCTGAAAATGAGCTGAAACAACACAACTCTTGAGCTGTTTGGTGGATAACTTAATTGTTTTATGTTCAATCCACTTAAATTTGTAGAAACTAATAAGTTAACTTAATTCCTTCATGTTGTCTCAACACAAATCGATTGTGTGGAACCCAGTATTGTTTACAGTGTATGTCATGTAATTAGCCTATATTTCAGTGTATCAGATTTCTATATGTGTGATTAGAAGAGTTTTGAATAACATTCTTCAGATATTTTGATGAAGCCCAACAGGAAAGCATGTAATATTCTGGTTTTCCCGCAGGTATATTGTGGATAAATGTAATTGTGAGCTGATTTCTGTACACCTGCGCTCTCTGATAAACATCCAGACCGTCTGTCAACATTTGGCTGAACTTCACACGTCTGATTGGCTGAATCACGTCCCAGAGACCCTTTGATGTCAAACCGAGCCTTCTGATTGGCTGTCCTGTATAGATGACCTTTGATTGGCCGTCACTTCATAATCATCACGCATTAAGAGCGTTTATACTGTAAAATCAGACCCATTTCTGCTGGTAAAGGCTGTAAAATTACACGTCTGTCAGAGCAGCAGACGGAGCTTGAAGGAGAAGAGCTTTATCAGGGCTGAAACTCAGCCAAATTTACTCAAAACTGCCTTTGTTTGTCCAACGGGAAGAGATTAAAGACAGAAAGCGTGGAGCTAGATGTCTAATGCAGCTGGATAAAACAGAAGATGCGATTGTTTCCTTCATGAACTGACGTGCGGCTTCATGCAAACAGACAGAAAGCAAGAATTGAGCTTGATTTATA
This sequence comes from Danio jaintianensis, assembly GCA_903798115.1. NCBI lineage: Eukaryota > Metazoa > Chordata > Actinopteri > Cypriniformes > Danionidae > Danio > Danio jaintianensis. The sequence continues at coordinate 3,018,845 of CAIGQV010019150.1, read as the reverse complement.
GTGAATTAATGCACAAATATAGGGTGTATGCATTGGGACTTTTAATATTCAGCCAGCTCAAGCTCCTACAAGTAGAACTTTTTTGTAAGTAAAGTACATACTTTAGTGTGTGCAAACTTTGGGACTACTTCCTCAATAACAGAGCGTTCTGTTGCAATAGTTACAAGCCCTGTCAATCATCTCCACACATCATCCACGTTTCTGTCATGTTTAATTTCCTACATTATTGTAGATTTAAGGAGCAGCAGGATAATCTGCAGTTGACGAGTCTTTCATGTAGAGAAATCTTCTTAGGACTTTCCAGAATTATGCATTCAGAAGTTAGTCCATTTTGTTTGGAAATGAAAAATGGGTTGACGTCAGAACCCAACGTCAGGTCGACATCAATGTCCAACCTAAAATCAACCAAATATCAACGTCTAATGATGTTACTGCTTGACGTTGTGTGGACGTTACCACTATTACGTCTATCAGACGTTGGATTTTGGTTGTCATACCTGACAAATAAATGTCAGTATTTAAGATGGTTTAAGATGTTGGCTCGGTGTTGGATTTAGGTCACTTTCCAACACAACCTAAAATCAACCAAATATCAACATCATTTGACGTCGTTATTGGTCGTCATAATAACGTTGTCTTTAGATGTTGGCTAGACGTAAAATTTTGGTCACCTGACATCACGACCTAAATCTAACCTAATATTAACACGTCTTATGGTGTTGTATGCCTGCTGGGAATGCATTTGGATATTGAGTAACTCCACTAGTTGTGGTATGTAGTTACTTTTTATGGTAAATAATGCGTTACATTACTTTTGCGTAATTTTTTTAATAGTATCTGGATGCAGCCTTTATGATGCAAGCTGAGATTGCATCTGTCAGCGATGCAATGTGAGACAATGCACTCGATGGAGCTAGTGACATCACTGTGGGGGTTAGGGTTCGTGGCGGGGTTAGGTGAGCCCATTTAAAAAAGCATTGTATGCAGCTCAGATTGCATCTGCACCAGGTCTGCATCCAGACCCCTCTCTACTTTTTCTCACCAATGCTGATCTCTTGCAGAACTTTTTTTGCAGGGTTTTTTCTTCTTTTTTTAAGAGGAGCTCTGCAGGTTTTCAGGTTTTTTTTTTTAGAGGAGCTCTGCAATGAACAATAATAATAATATTATTATTAATAATAATGTAGGATAATGTTATCTTCTAAAAACTTCCTGACGCTCTACATGCCATACATACAGATTAATGACAGTTTAAAGCAGTGTGTTTGCTGCTTTTGTGCTTTTAGTCTCATTAGTGCAGTAAAATCAGTGTGATTGAGACTATAATCCCCTTTTCCTTTTCTTCATGTGTTCAGAATAATGAGAAAGTTCCAGCATTACAGAAATATAAGCCAAAGCCGTCTTGCTTTCTGCCTGTTCCTGCATTCTCACGTCCAGTGCTAGATTCAACACTGATCATTCATTCATTCTCCTTCGGCTTAGTCCCTTTATTCATCAGAGTTTGCCACAGCAGAATGAACTGCCAACTATTCCAGCATATGTTTTACACAGAGGATGCCCTTCTAGCTGCAACCCAGTACTGGGAAACACCCATACACACTCATTCTCTCTCACACACACACACACACACACACTCATACACTACGGCCAATTTAGCTTACCCAATTCCCCTATAGCGCATGTGTTTGGACTGTGGGGGAAACCGGAGCACCCGGAGGAAACCCACGCCAACACGGGGAGAACATGCAAACTCCACACAGAAACGCCAACTGACCCAGCCGGGACTCGAACCAGCGACCTTCTTGCTGTGAGGCCACAGTGCTAACCACTGAGCCACCGTGCCACCCTGAAAAATTTACATATTATTACTCAATATTTTGTAATTGTGTGTAACTTACGTAACTCGTGTTACTTGTAATGCGTTTCCCCCAACACTGCTAATTTGAGACATTTATGCGTTTTTATGTGCAAACTAGCTTTTCCCCTGCGTGTTTTACCAGTATTTAGGTTCTTCTGTAAGGTATAAAGTTCTGTAGTGAATTCTTGTCACGTATGCTCTTGAAAAAGAGGTGGACTGAATCAATATTGTGCATTAGTGTGTGTGTGTGTGTGTGTGTGTGTGTGTGTCAGTATGAGCCGTTATAGATGATCTGTCTGCGGTGAAGTGCTGAATTAAGAGCGTGTTTGATTACGCCGCGGAGGGGAAATGAAGACAAAGTAACCTGAGGAGGAATCATCTTCAAGGTCAGAACAAAACACTCCCAACACTGCAAATCATGCTTTTTTTACTCGGAGCTTTTGCCTTGTTTCTAATCTAAATATCTCAAAATTCTTAAATCAAGAAGCCTTTTCTAGACAAGCACAAAATATAGTGTTGTTTTCAGAAATAATGACTCAAAATGAAGTGAGTTTTTCCTTAAAACAGGCAAAATAATCTGCCAATGTGGTAAGCAGAATAATCTTATGTTAAATCTAAAACTATTACTCTGCTTCCCCCATCGGCAGGTTATTCTGCTTGTTCTAATGAAAAACTCTCTTCATTTTGAGAATGAATATATCTCTCTCCCACTTAGCTTCCTGTCTGAAATACTGTCCTATCCACTTAATAAAAGCCAAAAATAAATCTTAAAAAAAAAAGAATCTTTAGATGTTTGGACCAGAAACAAGACAAAAAATCTAAACAATTAAAGCATTTTTTGCAGTAACATTCATAGTAGAAACAAAAAAGTACTACAGAAGTCAATGGCTTCATTTTTCCTTCAGTATATCTTCCATTGTGTTCAAGAAACTCAAACATGATGAATAAATGAGGGCAGAATTTGTATTTTTGTGTGACCTGTGCCTTTAATGGCAAAAGGCATTAACAAGCAAGCATTCAAGCATGTGCTGGTGTGTTTGTGTGTGCTGGTGTGTTTGTGTGTTTATGGTGTTACATGTGCTGGTGAGTGTGTGTTTGTGTGTGCTG
>CAIGQV010019150.1:2982700-2994843 GCA_903798115.1 Danio jaintianensis | reverse complement strand
GTGTGTGTGTGTGTGTGTGTGCGTATCTCACCAGCACAGTCTGTTTAACAGGGCTGAAGTCACACACTGCTGCTCTGTTTCTCAGGTCCTGAATAATGTCTTGTTTTTTCAGCAGTTTGTGTGGATGATCTGCAGTGACGTCCTCATCCGCCCGACAGCCGAACAGCTCCTGCGAGACCGAGGTCAGGACCAGTGGGAAGATGTATTCAGGATGACCTGTCAGACGGTATATATAATAATAAATTGGTATTAGTGTAAAATTGCCTGTACAGTGCAAAATATAATATTCTTCCTCTGTATTTTTATCTTTTTAACCCTTACGAAAGAGTTTATTTTTAATGTGTCCATGTGAAATCAAAAATGTAAATATTTATTTTGCTAGTTATTCTTTAAGTGAAGTTAATCCACTGAAAAACAGATGTTTGTTTTGTTATTCTTCCGTCTGAGCATCTGCTTCTGCGTTTGGATTGGCTCCTTCTCTAATGATGTCAGTTTGACGCTCCACCCATAATATTATTAGCCACGCCCATCTTACCATTAGTTTGCTGTGAGGTAATGATATTCAAAAAGAAAACCCCGCCCTCTATTTAATATTCAGATTAAGTTGGAAATACATAAACATGCTGAGATAAAAGTCTCAGCAACTTCCGAATCATGCTGACTTTAAGTAATGTAAAAGTATATATTTCAGTATAATTGATGTAGTTAGTACACTAGCATCTATATATAAGTCGTATACTTATAAGTGAATTACTTAAATAGATTGTGGGACTAAATTTAGTATATAAAAATAAACTTTTAAGTGTACTATAAAGAGAGTCACACACCTGATGTGTGCTATGCCTTTTAGAATTGTAAACATTTGCTGCGTCCCAATTCGCATTCTATCTGTCCTAAATAGTATTCGAAAAATAGATTTAGTGTGTCCCAAACTGTAGTATGTTGAAAAGAGTATGCCAAAGGTTCCCGGATGCTCTACTATTTCTGGTAGAAATGTAAAGTGTAGAAGCGTCTGTACTCGAACTGTTAATATTGCCCACAATACATTGGTTGTTGGACATGAATTCGATTAGAACTACAAAACTCAGGTAAAAAATGTAAACAAACTACAAACATGGTGGACATATGGGACCAACCGTCAAGTAGAGAGGCTTCGGTAAAGATGTTTGAATGACTAGTAATTAATATCTAGCTAACTGGAACATATTTAAATCACGTTTTTTGTGTTATATTTCATCTGCAACAACAATGTGGACTTCTATAAAGACGTGTTTGACTTAACTTCTGAGTGCATAATTCTGCAAACACCTGGGGAGATTTCTCTGCATGAAAGACTCATGAACGGCAGATTAACCTGCTGCTGAATCTACAATAATGTTCGGTTATTAAATATGACAGAAATGTGGATGATCTGTTGAGATGATTGACAGGTGTCATAACTAAGCAACAGAACTGTCCATTAATGAGTAAGTAGTTTGCCCCAAAGCTTGCACACTCTTCTGTTACACTCTCAAAAGTGTGTACTGCTCTTCCAAAGAAGTACAAACTTTTAGGATGTAGTATAAGTATGCTAATTGGGATGCAGAAACTGTTTTCAATCTGATCTGTGACCCTACTATAAGTGTAATAGTAGTAAACTTTAAGTGCACAAGTAGTCCACAGTTAAGTATACTAGTAGTTTACTTTGGTAATACTTGTAGCAAATAATTAATTTGCCCTTACAAAAAGAAGTATACTTTGTTCATTTATTGAAGTATACATATGTAAAGCTGAAGTACATATTTAAGTATACTTCATGCATTAATTATACTAACATATATGGACTAGCAGTGTACTTTTAAGTGTACTACTTGAATACCGATTGTGACTAAATCGATACACTTTTTTAAATAAGTATACTTTTAAGTGTACAATAACAGTAGTAAACTTATAGTAAAAAAATACACACCTTGTCCACAGTTAGTTGAGTATACTAGTGGTTCACTTTTCTAATACTTGTAGTAAATAATTAATTTGCCCTTATGAAAAGAAGTATACTTTGTTCATTTATTGAAGTATACATAAGTATATATTTAAGTATACTTCATGCAATAAGTGTACTAAAATCTATGTAAAAGCAGTGTACTTGTAAGTGTACTACTTGAATACCTAGTACTAAATTAATAAACATATACCTAAACTATAACGAATACTTTTAAGTGTACAATAACAGTAGTAAACTTGCCCAGTTAAGTTGAGTATACTAATAGTTTAATTTTTTAATACTTGTAGTAAATAATTAATTTGCCTTTACAAAAAGAAATACTTTGTTCATTTACTGAAGTATACATAAGTAAAGCTATATTTAAGTATACGTCATTCAGTAAGTATACTAACATTTATGTACTAACAGTATACTTTTAAGTGTACTACTTGAATACCGATTGGGACTAAATTGATACACTTTTTAAAACAAGTATACTTTTAAGTGTACAATAACAGTAGTAGTGCACAAATTGTCCACAATTAGGTTGAGTGTAATATTGGTTCACTTTTGTACCAGAAATAATGAACAAAATATGCACGCTTCATTCAGTTCAGTGGCTTTGTTTATGTTCTGTTCTCCATTATGGCAGACTGTTGCATCATACACTATTAGTAATATCAGTGCTTGTATTGTGATAAACCTTTATTAAAGTCTACAGGGCTTGTTGTTTATTACAGAGCGCTTCCTCTATGTGATTTCACAGGGCACGTGTGTTTGGCTAGTAGAGATTATGCCATTAGATGAGCTATAAAACCATATTAGTTTCCACTGCCAGCGGCTGCTCCAGATTAAATGAGCGTGTATCAGATGATGCGGATATAACATGCTCCGTGCTCAGAGATATGGGGATGATTATCAGGATGTTTGTGCTGGAACACTCTGAGCCTTGGGGAGAACAATATAATATTGATTTATATGTACAGTTGGGGTGGCACGGTGGCTCAGTGGTTAGAACTGTGGCCTCACAGCAAGAAGGTTGCTGGTTCGAGTCCCGGGTGGGTCAGTTGGCATTTCTGTGTGGAGTTTGCATGTTCTCCCTGTGTTGGCGTGGGTTTCCTCCGGGTGCTCCGGTTTCCCCGGTTTCCCCCACAGTCCAAACACATGCGCTATAGGGGAATTGATGAACTAAATTGGCCATAGTGTATGAGTGTGTGTGTGAATGAGTGTGTATGGGTGTTTCCCAGTACTGGGTTGTGGAAGGGCATCCGCTGCCTAAAACATATGCTGGATACGTTGGCGGTTCATTCCGCTGTGGCGACCCCTGATGAATAAGGAACTAAGCCGTTGTACAGTTGAAGACAAAAATGACCTGTGAAATTTTAATTCTCTTTCAAATATTCCCCAAGTGCTGTTCAGCAGAGAAGGACTTTTTTTTCACAGTATTTCTTATTATATTTTCATGTTATTCCTATTATATTCTTATTGTATTTTCTTGAATGTTTTGTTCGTTTTAGTTTGACTGGAATAAAAGCAGTTTTTACATTTAAAAAAAATACTAATAACCCCCTTAAAGTCAGCACGTCATGATTTTGCCAAGTACGATCCTGGATTAACATCATTTTTGTTGGAAAATGTGATCCATACCCATTCCCTATCCCTATCCCTAAACTCAACCATAACTGTAAATTATTCCCAAAATCAGAGGGGAATAATAGTTGGATAACACTCATGAAGAAGTGCATAAACCTAACCATAAGCATAACTTAACATAGATGTTAATCCAGGAACACGTCTTACTTGATCAAATCAGGTTGGTGCTTAAAGTCAGCCTGAAATCAAAATGTCCAATGTTTATTTTGCTAGCTCACACTGTTATTCTTAAAGTGAACAATTAATCCGTGCAAGTTAATCCACTGAACAAAATCCTTTGTTTGGAAAATCTTCAATGAAAGTCCGACCATTTGCTTCCATATTTGGAGTGGCAGTCCATCTGTTGACGTCAACCTGAGGGTTTCCATAGCAACTGCATATTAATACCCCCTCTTGTTAGTTTGCTATGAAGGAAGCCCCGCCCCCTACTCAATATTCAGATTCAGTTGAAAGTACATCAACATATTGAAATAAAAGTCTCTGCAACTTCCGGTTCACACAGACTTTATTGCTTTTAACTGTATGAACCTAAACGTGATATTAATCTGGTTTTTTTAAGTATGCAAACTGGTAGATGCAGGACAAACAGAAAGCAGTTCTGGCTACGTGCAGTTTGAGTCTCGCTATCTTTAATCTGATCCTAAAGAATAGAAAAGAAGGAGCGGATTCCTGCTGGAAACACTCCAGACAGATCTAATCAGAGCTTTTTCTGCAGGTGGAGTCTGTAAAATAACTGTAGGGATCTATGATTTTATCAGTCTATGGGGAATGCACACTGTTTAGTGCGCATTAACCAGAAGTTGCTGAGAGTTTTATTTAAGGCTGCTCAATATATTGCAAAATTATCATTATCGTGATAATAGTATATACAATATACATATCGCAGACATGTGATTAATGACAATTATTTTACGCATAGGTTGTTTATCTTAATTTAACCAATCAGATCAGAGGCCTTACTATCTTTAGCCCCACCTCCACAGTAGCTGCTGCTGCTGTTCTGCTATTGGTTGGAGTAGAAATGACAACAGCCAATCAGAGTCAGAATATCTGCATATCAGGTTTTCGCTCACTCATAGTGTTTAAAAAAAGAGTAAATATTTGCACCTCGACACCATTTTTTAGTCTGAATTATAGTAAATTAGATCTTAAGATCCGTTTATTTTAATATCATTAATTAAATAAATGATTTAAAAACACAGCCAATAAAGTTTACATTTTTATAGGGAAATGTTATATCGTAAGAAATATTGATATCACAATACTCAACAACTATATCGCATATTTTTTCCAGTATCGTGCAGCCCTATTTTATTTCAGTATGATGACGTATTTCAGACTGAAACTGAATATTGAGTAGGGGTGGGGTTTATTTGAGTGCTCCGCCTCTTATCTTTTATTGGAGGGGCGTGGCTAAGCATATTTCGCCCAATCAGAGTTGGACTGCTGTACCAGAGCAGAAGCAGATTTGGGCAGATTTTGATTAAAGATTAACAAAACAGTTATTTTTCAGTGAATTAATAAAGGACGGTTTAATTGTTCATCTCAAGACTAACAGTGTGCGCTAGTAAAATAAACATTGTACATTTCAATTTAATGCAGACTTTAAAATGAGATTTACTGCATAAGTTATCATTAAATTTGGCAAATTTGGGATGAATAAAATGTCTTTTTATCATACACTCAGAAACTCAACGTGTCTACTGGACAACCAGATTATCTTGAAGCAATTATGACAGAAATATATTACTATATATTATATTATAATATATGGGGTGGCACGGTGGCTCAGTGGTGTCACACTGTGGCCTTATAGCAAGAAGGTCGCTGGTTCGAGCCCCGGCTGGGTCAGTTGGTGTTTCTGTGTGGAGTTTGCATGTTCTCCCCGTGTTGGGATGGGTTTCCTCCGGGTGCTCCGGTTTCCCCCACAGTCCAAACACATGCGCTATAGGGGAATTGATGAACTCAATTGGCCGTAGTGTATGAGTGTGTGTGTGAATGAGTGTGGAATGAGTGCGGATGGAAGGGCATCCGCTGTGTAAAACATATGCTGGAATAGTTGGCGGTTCATTCCGCTGTGGCGACCCCTGATTAATAAAGGGACTAAACCGAAGGAAAATGAATGAATAATATTATATATATATATTATTGCAGAAATACTTGACTTTTATACAGCAGAAGGTCTCAAAGTAATAATAATAATAACAATAATAAAATGTATGTAATAAATAAAAACATAAAAATGCTTAAAATGTATAAAAGAACATTCATTCATTCATTCATTTTCTTTTCGGCTTAGTCCCTTTATTAATCTGGGGTCGCCACAGCGGAATGAACCGCTAACTTATCCAGCATATGTTCTACGCAGCGGATGCCCTTCCAGCCGCAACCCATCTCTGGGAAACATCCACACACACTCATTCACCCTCATTCACACGCACACACTACGGACAATTTTTTTTTTTAGCTTACCCAATTCACCTATACCGCATGTCTTTGGACTTGTGGGGGAAACCGGAGCACCCGGAGGAAACCCACGCCAACACGGGGAGAACATGCAAACTCCACACAGAAATGCCAACTGACCCAGCCGAGGCTCGAACCAGCGACCTTCTTGCTGTAAGGCGAACGTGCTACCCACTGCGCCACCGCGTCGCCGTATAAAAGAACAATCACACATTATTTTTCTTCTGTTTTAATGTTAACAGCGCCACTAAATTCATTAATCAAATGATTAATACATTGTAAGTATGCATTGTAAGTAGAATCAAGTTATTAAATTCATTATTTATTAATTAAGACAGTAATTCAGACAGAATTTAGAAAAGCAACTTAAATACAATTTTAAAGATATAATTATTGATTATGAGCTTATATTTTCCTCTATGCTTTCATTTAAACAGCATTTTAAAAAATCATTTTCTGTTTACAAAAATACTTGTTAGCTTTTCATCGGAGGATGTTTTATGTCTTCATTTAAAAATGATGTGCATGAATGCAGAATAAAATATCATTATATTTTATATGCTTTATTATTTTACATTAATTACGCACACATTTTTGATTACCAACATTTAATTTAACCATTAAAACAAAGTCAAAAATGACAGAAACTGAATCTTGTACATGTCTTGAACATGTAAAAACAAAATTTTCAGCATCATCTAAGAGTGTAAATTTGTTTAATTAATCACTGATATAATTATAAAGTGTCACAAAAAATGGCTCTCAAAAAGATTGAGAACTTACATTGTAAATAGTATTAAATATAAAACAAAAACAGTCAATTAAAATGCTATAAAAAGCTATAAACTCACCAGGTTCAGACGCAGCTGCTTCTTCTGGTTTGGCCAGATTATCTGCATTATTTTTATCTGCAAAACAACATTAAGGCATGCTTTTGATACCGTATAATTAATATTAAATCCACTTTATAGCTACATTTATCTGTTTCATGAGTGAAAATATTTATAATATAATTAGCAATGTTAAACATAACAAAACAAATATTGTTTTCTTGAATTGTACAGAATATATTTGTACCTTTGGTCTTTTTTTTGCTGGCCTCTTTGCTCTTGGGTCTCTTTGAGCTCGTGTCTGAAGGAAAAGAGGTCAGATTGCGGATTAAATGCGAATAAATGTTAAAAGTGCATTTAATAACTTTTGTTAATAACAAAATTTGAAGATATATGCATAATATATTGGTATGTACATTTATAGTAATGTACCCTCTCCTCTCTTTTTTCTTTGTATTTATTTATTTAATTATTCTTTTTTCGCTCTTGTTAAGGAATAGTGTTTTGCTGTAAAATGAAACACTTCATGCTGGTTCTTGTTAATAGAGCAACAATATGTGTATAGCATATTATTATAGTATTTTTATGTATACTGTATTTTTAATTATCATCTCTTCTGTTCTGAGTCACATTTTGTGATGCACTGAATACAGATGTAGGGTAAAAACTGAATATAAATAATTATTTAATCTAAACAAATGACTTTTTGTTTATACAAGGGCGACATCTGGTGATCAGATGTGATATAACAAACAGCTTAATCTGTAGGTTTTGGGAGAAATGTATAACATTATTGTTGTTATTATTATTATTTTACATTTTCTTTTATTTTTATATGACAAACAGTTTAATCTATAGGTTTTATGCGAAATGTCTAGCATTATTGTTATTTTTATTTCCTTTTTAACATGACAATAAGAGCTTAATATCTAGGTTTTGTGTGAAATATAAAACGTAGTTTTTATTATTGTCATTATTTTACATCTTTTCTTTTTAACACGACGAGCTGTTTAATCTCTAGGTTTTGTGACAAATGTATAACATTGTTGTTATTATTATTATTATTTTATATTTTCTTTTCTGGCGACACGGTGGCGCAGTGGGTAGCACGATCGCCTCACAGCAAGAAGGTCGCTGGTTCAAGCCTCGGCTGGGTCAGTTGGCGTTTCTGTGTGGAGTTTGCATGTTCTCCCCGTGTTGGCGTGGGTTTCCTCCGGGTGCTCCGGTTTCCCCCACAGTCCAAACACACGCGCTATAGGGGAATTGATCAACTAAATTGTCCGTAGTGTATGAGTGTGAATGAGTGTGTATAGGTGTTTCCCAGTACTGGGTTGCAGCTGGAAGGGCATCCGCTGTGTAAAACATATGCTGGATAAGTTGGCGGTTCATTCCGCTGTGGCGACCCCAGATTAATAAAGGGACTAAGCCCAAAAGAAAATGAATGAATGAATGAATTTTCTTTTCTTTTTACATGACAATAAGAGCTTAATCTACAGGTTTTTGTGTGAAATATAAAACTTTGTTTTTATTATTGTTATTACCTTACATCTTTTCTTTTTAACAAGACAAACAATTTAATCTCTAGGCTTTGTGACAAATGTGTAACTTTACTTGTATTATCATACATTTATTGTCTTTGTTTACATGACAAACAGCTTCATCTCTGGGTTTTATGAGAAATATATATAACTTTATTTTTATAACAACAACAATTATTATTATTATTATTTATTATTAGCATTTTTTCATCCTTTAATCATAAGACATGTATAAAGTCTTTAGAAATCAGTCCAAAGCTCGTTTATAGTTGTTGTATAATTAAATTAAATTCTCCACAATCCTGATTTAAGCTTTATTTTTAAGTCCTAATCGTAAAACTGTACTAAATGACACTGATGGTTGATTACCACGGTAAACTACTGGATGATTATAGTGTCATTTGACCACGGTGTTTACATCACTGTGTTGAAAAGCCCAAACATTACTGTGAACAGGCACGTCACAGATATAAACGACATTCGTAACCCCATACAAGCGTATTAGATGTATCCACAATAATCTCAGTATAATTCCCAACCCTTACCTTTCATTGTAGAGCTTAATGTAGTTATAATCTATTTAACTCGTCAACTTATAACTAAATAAAAACGTCTGAGCAGCGTTTCCACATCAGTTTCCGTCATCACAGCCGGTCGCCATTGGTTTCAGAGGCGGAGATCGTCGTGATTGACAGATCGCACGCCCAATCGTCGCGTTGTTCGTCCGGAGCCCCGCCCCTCACACCTGCTGACTGACAGTCGGTCTGAAACACAGCTGAAATGCGCCTGAATTCGGATTGATTTCAGATATTTGTGGACTTTAGTTCGGAAAGCTGACTCAGATGTGCTCGTCTGACACACCACTGACTGACAAACAACTGATCTAATTATCCGCTGGTGAGTTACTAATGAAACTCTTTGAATTTCTGCATAGATATCATGCTTTTATTGAGGTTTTCTGACGGGAATGCAGTAAACAATGGCGCTGTGTTTGAGTTTTGCTAGTGATATTTGATTTTACACTCTTATTCGCCGTCATGTGTGTATTTTTGTGTATTATTATGGTTTATGTGGATGCCGGGCAGGTATGATTGTGTCACGTGGTTGATTATTATCATGTGACAGTCAGGAATGTGGAGTAATTAATCAAAAACACCTGATGAAGCTTTCAGAATCAGTTCATCAAGTGGAAAAGCCGCATTACTGCACGTCTCTGTCAACCCGAGAGCTGATCTGGCTATTCAGATCGAGATGAATGTGTTCACACACACCAGATCAACAATAACAGAGCGTTTAACATCACCTGAAATCCTCTTAAACATGATTGTACGCATGTTAAATATTTCAGGTTTGGTGTTGCATGTCTATTTAATATACTGAGTGGTCATAAATTTTATATAAAGTAGAGAGATGCCATATTTTATGCAGATAAAAAAAAGATATTGATAAGAATCTCCTGTTTATGTTAAATCTTTGGATATTATTAGGCAAGTTTCATATACACAAGTGTAAATGGTCGGAGAGGAAGCCTAATTTCTCCCATTTCAAGGCTGCTTTAAGCATTTATTTTGAAACTCTTAAAGGACTTTCAAGTCGTAAAGCAGCCAGAACTGTGAATCTACTCCAAAAACCAAACTCCTCTTCTCTATGGTAATTATGTACACCCGCTCTTGTTCTGTGTTTTTTTCCTCTCCTCCTTTATTTCTTTTTGTTATTTTACTTACATATTTTATGCTAAAATGTGACTATCCTATTGTAAGATTTGTTATGCATTTGATTGGAAATGTTCAGCAAATATAATAAAATAAAACTTAAATATTTTGTTTCTCAAATATTGTTTTACAGAATTTTTCTGTGCCTCCGAAATAAATTATTATTTTTTAATACAAATTCTAATGTCAGCTTTATAATAAACCTTATCCAATTTTTATGTAGATTTTATATTCATAAATGTCAATTCTCAAATTGCAAACACATTATTGTAGCATTTATGTAAATTTATTCATTCATTTTCTTTTGGGCTTAGTCCCTTTATTCATCAGGGGTCGCCACAGCGGAATGAACCGCCAACTATTCCAGCATATGTTTTACACAGCAGATGCCTTTCCAACTTTCCTTCCAAACCCATACACTCTCATTCACACTCATACACTACGGACAATTTAGCTTACCCAATTCCCCTATAGCGCATGTGTTTGGACTGTGGGGGAAACCGGAGCACCCGGAGGAAACCCACGCCAACAAAGGGAGAACATGCAAACTCCACACAGAAACACCAACTGACCCAGTCGGGACTCGAACCAGCGACATTCTTGCTGTGAGGCGATCGTGCTACCCACTGTGCCACCGTGACGCCTATTTATGTAAATTACTTGCTTACAATTCCAGATTCACTTAAGAAGAAAGCACTCAAAATGTATATAATTTGCATGACCTTTAATATGTGTATTCGATTAAATCACTGTTATCTGTTTATTTTCTGCCCTCTTCACTCACATTTTTAAAAATCTATTATACCTATCCTCAGACCAGGTAACTTATTAATATTTCTTTGATTTTTGTTTTGATTTCTCTTGTTTTTTGCTCTTGTTTTATTCTCTTTATTGGTACATCAGGCCCGCAGCCAGCCTGGTCAAAGGGCTGGTTCTTTTCTCATAAAAGTGGACCTTTTTGCAGTTATTCACCTCATTTTCTATTTAATTATGAGATTTAATTCCTGAATTTAGGTGGCATTTTAAGCACTATTTTTAGCTGGATTAGCTTGTCGGATGGTCATCATAACCAAAAATATTTCCTAAATATTTAGAATTAAAAAAATATGGCACATTATTTTTAAAATACAAATTTATTACATCATATATCATTAGAAAAAAAACGTTTTAAATTAAAAACTGTGGCCTATTGTCATTTATTAGGCAAATAACAAACTGGCCAGCACATTCAACTTTCCTCAGTCAGAAGTTGGCTGTTTGAATAATAAAAAGTTTAATAATAATAATAATAATTTAGAGCTTCACAATTTTTCTAGCCTCTCGTAAAAAAGTACATTTGAAAATTCATAAATAGCCAAAATATTCTTCAAATTGGTTTTAATATGGGCTGCTTTTGGTGCTTCACACTTTTTTAATTGGTTTTCTTTTGAAGAATGAGGTCCAAGATGCAGAATAAAAGGTACTTGTCAAATGTTTTCTCTATTTAAAAGCAAGACAGTAATGAAAGATGGCTTCACTTATGTCAGATGTTTTCTTGCACAGCTGGATGTTGGAAAAATAATTGTTTGCATTGGCCAAAACTGATTAACTAAAGTCACACCAGGGTTCTGCTTGATCTTAAAGGGCGCCTATTTTACCCAAAAAAAGTTCTGTGGACACGTGTTATTATAGAAACATGGTGTCTGTCAATCAATTCGGTGGGCGAGGAAGCCGCACTGCTATGTCACATTGCGGTGAGCCTCAAAATCCCTGGGGTTTGGGTCCTGTTTTAACTTCAGTAAATTAAAAAAGAGACATGTGTTGTGTTTATTTCACTCCAGTATGACTGTGGACACACTATACTACACACACTTCTGTCCAAACAGCTGACTAAAGAGGATTTTCATCATAGGTGCCCTTCAAGAGTGTTTCTTCAGAGGTGATGAGACTGATAATTGTGTGTGTGTGTGTGTGTGTGTGTGTGTGTGTGTGTGTGTGTGTG
>CAIGQV010019150.1:2856665-2867632 GCA_903798115.1 Danio jaintianensis | reverse complement strand
GAGGAGGACACACACCTGACTAACACACACACACACACACACAACAGGAGGAGGAGGAGATGTGGAGGACACTAGTGCTGCACACAGGAGACGCTTGAGGAGGACACACACCTGACTAACACACACACACACACAACAGGAGGAGGAGGAGATGTGGAGGACACTAGTGCTACACACAGGAGACGCTTGAGGAGGACACACACCTGACTAACACACACAGAACATCTCAACAGGGGATTTACAGCGGAGCTGGAGAGCAGAGGAGGAGAGCAGTGATCACCTGCGGATGGTAAATCATTAGACAAAGCACTCGGGATGTGGTGATATGTGCATTATTTTCTAATGATCTACCGTTTATCAATGATCTGTTATGCAAACACATGCACATTCCAGCCTGACAAAATCAGCTTATTCTGGTAAATTAATGACAGCATTAGAATCAGAATAAATAATAATAATAATAATAATATGTTTGCTGATGATGTACAGTGTTAGCAAACATGCTAAGCTGATGTTAACAAGCAAAGCACAAGCGCTGCAGATGGACGAATGACTCCTCACCTTCTTCAGGACACAAAACAACACTTCTTTTTCCTCCTTTTGGCCTTTTATAAAAGACAGATGAAGAAAAAGACAAACTCTGATGTTATGCATCTGGCAGAGATGAGTTCATCCAGAGAAACGTCCAGCTTTACATGAGTTATGGTTCATGCATTCACTGATGTTGAAGATGGAAATGATTGAGACTGACAGTAAAACTCAACCTGTGTTACATCTGCTGTAACCAACTTCTAGTAATATATATATATATATATATATGTGTATATGGGCTCAAAATGAACCTTTTTGCTTGGTAGCACTGGTGCGACCAAAAATGATGAGCACAGTTACTACAAGTTTTATATTAACAGATTTATTGCATCTGAAAGCAACACTAATCAAAAGTAACAAACCAAAAAAATCTGCATGCGCCCACCGGCCCTACACGCACTGCTGGACGTGAATGAGATAAACTGAGTTAACGATAATAACTGTGCTGTTCTCACGGGTGCTGTCTGATACTGCACACATGATATTGACATATAACTTATTGTTTGGCATACGTCATCTTAATAGCAATACCGCAGTGAATGCATGCTCTTTGATGATCACTAATAAGATGTGCCATTATTTGTAACTTTAGGTGGTTTCTAAATCAGAATCTGTCAGTGTGTCATCTGTCACCCTGTCATCAGAAGGCATTGACAGCAATTCTAGGGCAGTGGGCCAATCAGAAGAGCTTGAAGATGGGGCAGGCATTGTGGGATTTGTTTAATGTAGAAATTTGACATGACGACTGTTTTAAACCATTCCAGAGCGCTGCGTTTGGCGTTTCAGGTGTAAAGATGCATTCTGCATGAATGTGTCCTAAATCTGAGCATGTGGTCAACACTTTGCAGTGAAAACTGGTCGCACGGCATCAATTTTATGAACTCGCACAAACGCTCCCAAATATATTTTGAGGTCGCATGATAGAGCCCTGCACGGGCCTTAAATCTAAGCCCTAGCCTGGCCCAAGAGGCACAGGCTGTAGCCCCTGCCCAACAGCTTATCAAAATTGTTGGCCCGAGTCCGACCCGAAGCCCGTTTTTTTTTGTTACAGCCATTAAAGTAGAGCAGATTTGGATTTAATAGAAAGTTGATGTTTTCTCATTTTTTTTTTTTATCAGAATAATTTAAAGACATTTTTGGAGTTTGTTTTGTTTGTTTTTTTAAATGTGTTTTAGTTTTTTTTAATGACATCGATATCCAAGCGGTATCAATTTAAATTGATTATTAAACAGTATACACTACGATATGTTGACAAAGCAAGAAAGAATGAGAATAAAGGTGTGCGTTTGTGTGTATGTACTTGCATGGTGGGAGATGAGTAAAGAAATCTATTGGCTTTAGTTTTGCTGGTGGTTTTTCCGCACACTAGAAAATACAATATTCAGATAGCTGTTGTTTAAAACGAGGTTCAAAATGAGAAAACGCTCTTTAAAACAGCTAAACTTAATTGAGACATTTTCCAAAAGGCCTAAAACTAATGAGACAAATATTGCTTCCCCACATGGGGTGGAGACCGCAGTCTCATCAGCACCTGAGCCGGGGGAACTCCAGGCCCAGCCAGTGTCTCCTTCATTGGAAGATTCAGATCCAGCTGCGCTTGGAACCACTACCATTCAAGGTGTTTTAAACTATTTGATCTGACAGACTGGCACACATAAGCAGACATCTCCATTCTCACAACGAGTTTCTGAGTTCTCTTACCCTTCCAACCGAGTTTGTTCTTCCGAGGTAATCTGGGAACACGTACTGCTGCGAATACTTAGTAAACGCCTGTCCTGCTTATGAATTAAATTGTAATTGACTGCCGCAATGGATGATTTTTTCATTAAGAGGAAAAACAACTTAATATAGGCTTCTCTGTGAATATTTCACTTGAATTTTATTTAGGCCAGATTATTTTATTTGACAATCCAGTTTGTGTTTTGGCGCTGAAGCATATAGCGGACTTGTTTTGAAGCACTTCACCTCAAATGTTTTTCTATTCAAACCTTCTATTTTATCTATGACTGACCAACAGAAAATATATACAAATTATGTCGTAACGAATGTCCTTAAATAATGTAGCCTCTGATAGCAAGCATCAGTGTTTCTTGAGATTGAAATAAGAATAAGGGATGATGAGGCGGGGCGGTGCTAGATAGGTGCGTAACTTGTAATAAAATCCTGCAGGCGCCCCTGGACTTACAAGTTGTGCATTACCAGTTGGCTCATCATTTAAAGTTGTCACTATTTGAGAAGTTGACCAGAAGTTTGCCTTTCCTCTAGTGTTTTTCACAGTTTTAACTTCGCCATTGGCTCTTTATGTTCTCCACTGCACGTGGCTGGAAATGTCTATGCGCCAGGAATCACTTTCGCTTCGGGACCGCACGCATTAGATCTCATTAAACTGTTTTTTAAAAAGTTTTTTCTAAAGCAGGCCCGAAGCCCGATATGCGTGCTAGCTATGACGTGAAAACTGGCCTGAAACCTGGCCCTAGCATGATTAGGAATTGAAAGAATTCATTTAAAACTCAAATGAGTTATTGCAAAAAGATCTCTAATAAACAGTGTCAGGTGTGTGTTACCTGTCTACGCAGGTGAGCATCGCGACTCCTCACCGGTTCTTCACTCTCCACTTCTTCTTCTGTTTTATCCTGAACCACATAATACTCCGCCATCTCCTGCAACACACACACACACAGAGAACTTTATATAAATAAATAAATAAAACTAATAAGATAAACAAATTAAAAATAAATAATAAATTCATGAATAATAAAAAAACAACATTAATAATAAAATTGTTGACACCCAAAATGCTTTAATAAAAATAAGCTTTTTAAAGAAATTAAATAAGAAACTTTGATAATTGCAATAATGACTACTCAATCAATAATGACTATTTAATCAATGACTTTAATTTGACTGACAATAAAATAAGCGCTGTAATATTAGCACATGTGAGTGTGTGACCTCGTTCTGTGTGTTGAGCAGAGAGACTCGAACATCAGCGAAGGAACCCCACGACTGATGAGTGCTGAGGAGGAGATCAGCAGAACAACACTGATCCACAGCAGCAGCAGCCCACACCTGCACACACACAAATATGCATATGCGTGTGTGTGAGTATCTATATACGAGTATGTGTACGAGTGTGTGTGTGAGAATGTGTATGAGTGTGTGTGTGTGTGTGTGCGTGCGCGAGTGAGTGAGTGACTGTGTATACGAGTATGTGCACAAAAGTGAGTGTGTGTGTGAGTGTGAGAGAGAAAATGTATGTGTGTGTGCACGTCACAAAGAGAGAGAATGTATGAGTGTGTGTACCGTCAGCATGTGTCCAGCGTTCATCACACACGGTGAGGGGAAATGGAAGACGATATCAGGAGCTTCAGCTTCACTCTTTCTCAACTGCCAACCACTGACAACCTGATCCTGACACACACACACACACACACGTTCATATTTATAAACAATGCATTTATTTAAATTTAATATGTACTAGTACAGGCGACGCGGTGGCGCAGTGGGTAGCACGTTCGCCTCACAGCAAGAAGGTCGCTGGTTCGAGCCTCGGCTGGGTCAGTTGGCATTTCTGTGTGGAGTTTGCATGTTCTCCCCGTGTTCGCGTGGGTTTCCTCCGGGTGCTCCGGTTTCCCCCACAAGTCCAAAGACATGCGGTGTAGGTGAATTGGGTAAGCTAAAAATTGTCCGTAGTGTATGTGTGTGTGAATGTTTCCCAGTGATGGGTTGCAGCTGGAAGGGCATCCGCTGCGTAAAACATATGCTGGATAAGTTGGCGGTTCATCCCGCTGTGGCGACCCCGGATTAATAAAGGGACTAAGCCGAAAAGAAAATGAATGAATGAATGAATGAATGAATGAATGTACTAGTACAGGGTGGCATGGTGGCTCAGTGGTGTCACACTGTGGCCTCACAGCAAGAAGGTCGCTGGTTCGAGTCCCGGCTGGGTCAGTTGGTGTTTCTGTGTGGAGTTTGCATGTTCTCCCCGTGTTGGCGTGGGTTTCCTCCGGGTGCTCCGGTTTCCCCCACAGTCCAAACACATGCGCTATAGGGGAATTGATTAACTAAATTGGCCGTAGTGTATGAGTGTGTGTGAATGAGTGTGTATGGGTGTTTCCCAGTACTGGGTTGCAGCTGGAAGGGCATCCGCTGTGTAAAACATATGCTGGAATAGTTGGCGGTTCATTCCGCTGTGGAGACCTCTGATGAATCAGGGACTAAGACGAAGGAAAATGAATGAATGAATTAATTAATGTACTAGTACAAGAAAATATGAGCCGATTTGATATTAACAATATAATAAAAACTACATATGCAGATCTTTAAACAGTATAAAACCACTCACAATTAAAAAAAGTGAACACTTCTAAAAGTATTTTTAAATGAAAAATAAAATCTTAACACCTTTTCTGAAAAATGACATTTTTAACATTTTGAAAAAATAAAAATCAGTGTTAAGGTTAGTAATTGGTTTACACAACACACAAACACTTTAAATACACAATCTCTCTCTCTCTCACACACACACTGTGCTAGATGTTCATCCTCTCTCTCACACACACACTGTGCTAGATGTTCATCATGCATCTATTGTGTTGTATTTTTGTGTCTTGCAGATTTAAAGTAAATGCAAATGAGATGTTATTTTCCCCAGTAATGAACACAGTTTCCTCCAGTCGTACCCTGTCAGAGGCGTTCTTCAGTTTAATGAAGCCTCCGTCCAGATCCACCTCCTCGATGCTGACGTGTCCGCGGCAGGAGGAATGCTGGGATAGCCTGTAGTTCGGGGAGAATCCTGAGCACGTGGCGTCGTGTTTGCGCTTCTTTCTGGACTGCTGGATGACGGGGCTCAGAGTCTGCTGGATGGGGCTCAGGGACTGGTTCAGTCTGAGAGGAAACACACACACACACACACACACACACACACACACACACACACACACAAATATTGCTCAAAAATAAAAACCTTTAAAAGAAGGTCTCGTGAAATTAAAATTAAAAAAACATTATAATCAGTCTGTTCGTTTTCAGGATATCTATAATCTAGTGTCTCCAAAACAGTGACAAAACTCACATGTAGAAGATCTAAACATCTAAAGGTTGCAATGTCTCTTCCACCTAAATCAGGGGTGCCCAAACTCGGTCCTGGTGGGCCGGTGTCCTGCAAAGTTTAGTTCCAACCCCAATCAAACACACCTGGGCCAGCTAATCAAGCTCTTACTAGGCTTTCTAGAATCATCCGTGCAGGTGTGTGGAGGCAAGTTAGAGCTAAAACCTGCAAGACACCGACCAAATCTTCTGACCAATCAAATGCTCTCTAGTGTCTGACATGCCCCGCCCCCTTCTTACTGGCTGTTCATTTGATGTGCTTGAGCTCAACCACTCTCACTGGCACAGCGGTGAGAAAAACACGCTATTGGCTGTTTCTTTTAAGGGAAGGAGCTATTCTATGATGTTATACACAAATTAATGTAAACCCTTTACAGTTTTGAATGATGTCTTGCAGGTATCTGTATGACAAAAATAGGTTTACAATGCCAGTAATCACAGGGTCCACCTTGTGTGCTTGTAATGATGTTTTACAGCCTGCATATAAAATCATGAATGCCAAATAAGATATATAGCTTATTTTTCTGTCAATTACAATATTAATGAAATAAAATGCAGTGTATATGACACTTTAGTCAATATAAGCTAGTTAAATATGCATATAGCGCATGATTTGAAGATGGGAATCATATCAGTTTACCCCTTGTGTGCTGTTGGGTGGTTTTCATCCACTCTGGGCTGATTTTGAGTCT
Source organism: Danio jaintianensis (assembly GCA_903798115.1). Taxonomy (NCBI): domain Eukaryota; kingdom Metazoa; phylum Chordata; class Actinopteri; order Cypriniformes; family Danionidae; genus Danio; species Danio jaintianensis. Next base: position 2,861,240 of record CAIGQV010019150.1, on the reverse strand, counting down.
TAATTTGGCCACAGCTTTCTCTGTGTTTCAGCAAATGTGATGATTTTTGCTGACATATCTGATTTTGAGACAAATTTTGGGAAAATGCTTTGGAATTTTTCAAACACTCAATGCACTCTGGGCAAATTTACTCTTACTCAAATAACACTCTTTGGTTATGTTAGTGCTGTTTTTGCCCCATTGACTTCCATTATAATCACATTTATTGATTGCAAAGCCATGACAGCATATAATCATGCATTCTGGAGTGTTGCTGGTTTTCCCTGTTGGGATTAAGAGGGACAATGTCTCATTTTTACTGCTGATCATCAGTTGCGATGCCAAAAATATATGGATTATATGGAGTATAGTGCGTGTGTGTGTGAGAGAGCGAGAGAGAGCTCAAACTCAAAATGCGTCCCTCAGCTGTCAGAACACAGTAAGTGTATGTCTGCACACACACTATAATCTGCTGTTTTACTCCACTGAACTCCATAAAAAGCCAGAAACTCTTCAGCACAGGCCGATCTAAAGGGTTAATGCTGATAACTGATGATCAACAGTAGAAATAGCACATTTTACCTCTTAATCCCAACAGGGAAAACCAGTAACACTCAAGAATGCATGATTATATGCTGTCATGGCTTTGCAGTCAATAAATGTGATTATAATGGAAGTCAATGGGGCAAAGACAGCACCAACATAACCAAAGGGGAGTCAATCTGAACATACACAAGGGTTAAACACGCACACTCATGTGGTCAAGTGTAAATGTTGAACATGTGACGTGAGCAGGTGTGAAGAGACCACTGCAGACCCGGCTCACCGCTTCTCCTCGCCCTCCAGCATCTTGCGGTAGGCGTTGATCTCCATGTCCAGCATCAGCTTGACGTCCAGCAGGTTCTCGTACTCCTCCAGCTGCTCCTGCATCTGCAGACGGAGCGCCGCCATCTCCTGCTGCTGCTGAGAGAGCTTCTGCTGAGAGACCTGACGCTCATGCTCCAGAGTCTGCTGCAGCTCCAGCACACGCGCCTCCAGACACACCACCTACACACACAATTAATCATTACGTTTTTAAAATATTATTATTATTATTATTATTATCATCATCATCATTATCTATAAATAAACATGTTGATTATAATAATGAGATCATCATTATTGTTGTTATTATATGAGATTATTGTTATTATTTAATTATGATATTATATGTATAACACTTGGTTATAACCCTTATTTATTGTGTATATAGTATACAAACATTAATAATAGTATTTAATAATCATCAACTGTGCGAGTGTAGAATTAAAATATATATAAAATATTGTGCACTTTCATGGTAAGGTCTAGCATGCACACATCTCCTGATTTTATTAAACAAACCAACTTTTTACACACATGCACACACACACACACTTCTAAAATCAGAATCTTTACTTGATTTGTGGACAAATTTTATGTGTAAACTTAATCAGGTTTGTGTAATTTACATTTAAATTTCTCATTCAATATTGTTTGTGACAAACAATATTGTTTGTGACAGTATTATTAGCCCCTTCAAGGGGGCTAATAATACTAATACTGACCTTAAAATGGTTTTAAAAATATTATTCTAGCCGAAATAAAACAAATAAGACTCTCTAGATACTAAATACTGTGAAAAATTCCTGAATCTGTTCAACATCATTTGGGGAATATTTGAACAAGAATAAATAAATGATAATAATAATAATAATTCACAAGAGCGCAAACAATTTTGACTTCAACTGTATATATAGCAGAAATGATACATTGTATTCTTGCGGATGCTTTGAAGAACAGAAAGATCAAAGAAACACATTTAAATTTGAACTCCTGTGAGATTCTAAACTGTTACTGATCTGTGTTTAAAGCCTCTCTGAAGAACACCAGTGCTGTGTGGTGGAAGCGTCACCTGTTTCTGCAGGTTGTTGATCTGCTGCGTCTGAGACTCCAGTCGGAGTTTAGTTCCCGCCAGCTCCTCTTTAGTGGAGAAGGCGAAATCACTGTTCTTCACCGCCGTCTGCTTGGCGTTTTCCAGCTGAGGGAGACATATAAACTACAGTGAGAAACCTCTGATAATGCAGAACACTGAAGGGAAATACTGATCTGGGCTGCATGGCTTTTATTTTCTGTTCTGATAGCACACACACAAAAAACTATTTATATATCTAAAAAAATAAATGATTGTATAATATTCTAAAATACAATTACTGAATGCAAAAAATGCACAAATAAATATATAAAATATCTGAAATTAAAAAAGGTTTTTTTTTTTTAAATAAAAAATAAAATACATGTATATGTATAATAATAAAAAATATACAATAAATGCACAAAAAATTTGCAAGGTTTATGAAAAAAACAACAAAAAAAAACATGTAAAATTACTAATAAAAAAAGGAAATATAACAAACAAAAATACAAAATAACTAAATTACTAATATAATTATTGATTATTACTATTAAATACAACAAAACCAAACAAAATCAAGCAAATAAAACTGCTAAAACAAATAGTTTTCAAATAACAAAATTACTAATACTACCAACAAATTGTTTATTATATATTTTACTTTTGTTGTTGTAATTTCAATAATAATAATAATAATTTTTAATATTAAAATGCTCAAGATGCTGCTACTAATGAACCCATCTGAAAGCACAGTCAAAACACAGATGCACTGCAGTGATGTTCTGCATTTGTGTGTGCAGTGTTGTTGACCTTGGCGTTGAAGGTTTTCTCCAGCTCGTCTTTATACTGGCGGATCTGCGTCTCGTGCTCGTCTCGCAGCTGCTTCATGGCTTCTGCTAGTTTACCTTCAAACTCTTTCTGTCGCCCGCAGTCCATCTCCAGCAGACGAGACTCGTGACGACTGCGCATCTCTCGCACCTCCTGAACACACACACACACACACACGTCTTCAAACAGTTCCCAAATGATGTTTAACAGAGCAAGGATATTTTTCACAGTATTTCCTATAATATTTTTAAGTCTTATTTGTTTTATTTCGGCTGAATGAAAGCGGTTTTCAATGTCAGCATTATTACCACTCTTAAAGGTCCCGTGAACAGCTTTGAAATGTGCTTTTTTTTTTTATTGGATGTTTGGCGTAATCTCAATTGAAAGATGAAGAAAGGGCGGGGGCATAGAGTAACTCCTCCCATTTTTTAAAAATAACAGCCAATAGTGTCCTCACAGCTCTGCCAGTGAGAGAGGTTGAGCTCAAGTGCATCAAATGAGAAGGGGGCGGGGCATATCGTACACTAGAGAGCATTTGATTGGTCAGAGGATTTAATGAGAAACTGAAGTATGAGGCGACGACAAATATCATTGATTCATTTAGGCGGAAGAGACCAACTGCAAACTTTAGATTTTATAACAGCTTCATATCTTATAAAGTCAATTCTGTCAGTTTTGGAGCAAACCTCATTATAGACATCCTTAAAACATACTAATACTATGTTATTTTCATTTCATGGGGGCTTTCACTGGCTACAGAACAAAACCACTGTTGTCCAATGATTCGCCCAATTAAAATCAATAAATTAAATAATAAATGAACTGTTAGCAGAGTAGTTTAAGTTATCATAGCGACAAAACCTGATCAAAACCAACCCACACAGCTGTGTATACCAGGCCTCTGGTTTCCCCTGCTCGTAAAGCATGTGTGTGTGCACCTGTTCTCCGAGGTGTTTCTGGAAGTCCAGCTGCTCCTGAAGAGTCTGGATCTGATTTTCAGCATCGACTCGACGGAGCATCTCTGAGTTCAGCTGCGTCTTCAGCTTCTGCAGCGCCGCCTCCAGCTGCACAACACACACATATATAAAACAAAACAAACAAATAAACAGACACACAAACGAAAACAAACACACACAAATAAATACAGACACACAACACACACAAACAAACAAACACACAATAAATAGACAAACAAAAACAAGCAAGCAAACAAACACAAATAAATAGACACATGAACAAACCAAACAAAAATAAACAGATACAAAACAAGCACACAAACAAAAACTTTAAATATAAAAAAAAATTATAATAAAAAGATTTAAAATAATAAATACTAATGTCAATGATATTCAAATACCACCATATTATATTATATTTTATATATATATATATATATAATGTTTATTATAGGAAAAAAAACGATGGACTATATTAGGGGGAAATTTCAAGTACAGCAAAAGATGATCATTTTCAGCCTGATTTTATTTAACAAGTAAACCTGTATAAAATAATGTTTTGTTCAAGTCTCCATCTGTGTGTGTGTGTGTGTGTGTGTGTGTGTGTGTGTGTGTGAGACTGACGCTGGGCACTTGAGTCTTCAGCTCTGAGATCTCAGTCTCCAGCCTCCGGTTTGTGCTCAGAAGATTGGCAAAATCTGCTTCCTTAGCGTTCAGAGCCACTTCCAGATTCCTCCAACGATCCACAGCCGCAGTCAGCTCACACTCCTTCTTATTATTCCTGGAAAACAAAGGACAAACTACACATTATTATACATTCAGCAGCACACACGCATAGGGGGCAGTCGTGGCCTGGTGGTTAGAGTGTTGGACTCGTGA
>CAIGQV010019150.1:2835836-2846482 GCA_903798115.1 Danio jaintianensis | reverse complement strand
ACGTGTATGGTGATAATATTTTACACAAAATATGTATACATTTGATCAATAAATCAGTCAATATCGATGTACTTTTAATAAACAGACACTTTTTCGTTTAATGTCAATTTGTAAAAAAAAAAAAAAAACATAAGAAAAATCATAAGGAAATTGAATTGTGAAATCAAATCGTGAGTTCAACGAATCGTTACATCAAAATGTTAAAAGCGCGTCCTAAAAAACGTTTATGACGATATCAATATTTTATGCCAAAAATTAAACATTTGATCGATAAATCAGTCGATATCAACGTACTTTTACACCCCTAGTATTTACAGTGTCTTAAATCGTTTGACGCGATGTATGCAAGAACATACAGTCATTTGTACGCATACATAACGTATAATCTCGATGTTGAGCGAAAGGTTGTAAATATATAAAATAAGGCACGTGACTCCAAAGCACTCTCCGGGACCTTCTGTCTGAGATCGGTGTGTTTGGATCGATAACGAAAACATCCAGACTTTCCTTTCGCTTTGGTTTTTTTACGAGAGCCAAGAATCACAGCCAGACTGAACAGATCCACTCATACATACGCCAAACTCAATTTAATAGGAACGTTTCGTTTAATTTTACACCAAACGTGAACATAAGTGCTAAACGTCTACTTGGGTCAGTGTTTCAGATCAAATCTACCGTATAATAATAACAACATGTTAGTTAAAGTTAGTTAGCTAGCTAAATAATTACATACGAATTAGACATACTTGAGTCCTGAGTTTTTTTAAAGCCTATAAAAATAAAGGTAAATTACATTTTTTAATTGGAATATTTGCAGTGTTAATTATACATGATCGTGATATTGCCCTCGTTATCTTTAAATGAAGTAAATTCACTTCAAATCCATTAAAATGACATCAATTTTTAATAAAATTTTTATTTAAGAAGGCATTTCACTAGCATATATGCCATACTAGAGTGCCGCAGTCTGGTTCTGGAAGTAGAAACTCGATTTTTAACAATAATTAATACATTTTTGAAGACGTTCGATGTGTCGAGGGAGATTATAAACCAAATCTGCTATTGCTGAGCCAATTTGATAACACTAATTCAACTTAAAAGCAAAATTAAGGTATAAAACTACATTACCCAAGATGCCGTGCAAAATTCCACCAATTATAGTGGCAATCAGTAAAGGAGATCTTCAGCTCCGCCCACTCCCAGCAAAGAGTGTTTAAATAGATACAAAAAACAACTCTAAATTAATAGGTTTACATTATGTCATTTTAAATTTGAAAGCATCATTAGCAATGCATCATGGGATTGTAGTTCTTTTATCCTCTTGTATCATAACACTTAAACCAAGACTTTTTAAAGGGAAAATAAATGTGGAAAAAACACTTCCAGAACCAAAACTGCTTTAAAAATGATAATCATTTCTCTCAACCTCAATTTTTTGTGTCATTTTTAATTTAAATGCATCATTAGCAATGCATCATGGGATTGTAGTTCTTTCCCCCTCATTAAAGCAGTATCATTCTCTATTTATAACACTCAAACCAAGACTTTCCATGGGAAAATAAACAATAATAATGTTCATTTTCTTTCCATTTCAATTTTATTTTCAGCTCTACACCATCCCCAAACATAAATACACTAAATTTGTGTTCAGTCTGACTTGGAGCCTCAATCTCATGAATAAACACTGGGCAGAAATGCATGAAAATTAAGGTAATATTATAATTTATGCTCCCCAAATAAGGCTTTGGGCTGTAGGCACACTGAGGTCTGTAACTGAGCTAGCATGGTTTAAATAGTGTCCAAACCTGACTCCATAATCCACATTATACCACTACTGCACTGAAGAAATACTAAGAATTTATATCTGGAATAAAGTAAATGCTGGTGGCGAATCTGTGTGTGTGTGTGTGTGTGTGTGTGTGTGTGTGTGTGTGTGTGTGTAGTTTAGGGGGAAATGCATGGAGGATTGATGGATGGATGAGAAGAAAGGATGAAAATAGAGAATAGAGGAGTGTCCAGGTGGATGACCTTCAATAAAACCAGATATAGTAAATAGAGTAAAACAATGGAAAGCAGCATCAGTTTACCATGAGTACTAGTTTGCATTTAAAATGGATTTAATGAAACTAAATTAATATTTTTATTATTAATAACCATTCATTATTAGTGTTTTTAATATTTAAATGATAAATTGGTACAATTGTTATAATAAAATAATAATAATAAATATTAATTATTATTAATAAAGCATATTAATTGTTATAATAAAATATAATTATTATAACAATTAATAGTTAAATTATGTTTGTTAATTATATTAGTATGAAATATTTATTAACTACAATAACATTTATTATTATTATAATTAATAATAATGGCAGCTGTTTTACCATTATTATAATTTATATTATTAACAATATTAAAAGCATTTATGATGCTCATTATTGCTAATAATAATAGTAATATAATTACAATGATGTTACCAGGATTCACTTTTTTATTATAATTAATATAATCAATAAATCATGTATTATTATTATTTATAAATTAATAATAATAATTATCATAAACAACATTAAAAGTGTTTGTTTGTGCCTGTTATTGCTAATAAAAATATAATTATAATAATGATACAAAGATTGATTATTTACACATTTTTATAAATGTATTAATTTTTAAACATTCATGCTTTTTATTAATAATAATAAAATATTAATAGAAATAAACGCAAATAATCATGGTATCATTTTTATAATTATATTTTTATTAGCAATAACGAGCATAATCATAAATGTTTTTAATATTGTTTATGATAATAATAATAATAATAAATAGAAATAATGAATCCTGGAATCATTATTATGATTACATTTGTATTCATCAGAAATGGATAATTAATCAATCATATATGTTTTTAATATCGCTTATTATTATTATTATTATTAGTAGTATAAAAATAATAATAATAATAATAATAATGTGTAGTTACGAAGGATGTCATGTACATATAATGGGGCCCTTGACTAGGTTCCCACATGGTTAAAAAAAAAATAATCTGGACACAACACTGGGAAAAAGAGAAGCAGAAAAACAGAAAAGATAACACCAATAACTCCGCTAGAGGGCGCTAGAGGCTGATTTGTGAGCCTTAAAGCCATTATTTCGAATACAGGCGAAAACTTCAACACACATTGCCAAGCTTACGTCTGCAATGCCCTGTGATGTAGATATACACAGTTTTCAAATGCTAAATGACATGGCAGCGCGGCAAAACACACAATACTAGCTTATTCAGGATACTTTGGGATTAGCTAGCTTGGTTGTCAATGCTTTGACATTCTGTATGAGAAAGAGCAAATACTGACGGATACTAGAGGGAAAACTCCCCGTGATAAAATCGCCACGATGCACGTTGAAAATGAGCGTTTCGCCTGGAAAAATCTCATCATTGCATGAACGTTTGCTCTAAAAATGTCCAAACGAAATGCTCATTAACGCATCTTTAGGCCGTGCCAGAAATAATACGTCGTTCAAGTCGTACTGGAAAGATCGTGTTTTACGAATTGCGAGTCGTATTTTAAATTTAAGAGGTATTTTTTTCTTTAAAATAATGGATAACAATGAGGTTCCATTATTTCTTAAGGTATAATTGATGACAGGCCGTTCCATTATTAAAAATTAACGAATGTTAATGCGTTCAAAATCTGCCGGAACTACTTCAGTGTGCGTTTATATGAAAATAACGGCACATTTTAGAAATGTTCATCAGCCAATCAGAATAAAGCATTCCACAGCCCTGTGGTATAATGTTAGTTAATGTATTTACTAACAATAAGAACGAACAATATATTACAGAATTTATTTGTCTTTGTTAACGTTATTTAATTAAAATACAGTACTCAATTCACGCATTAACAGGTTAAAGTTAACAACCACGACTTTGTATTTCAATAATGCATTAGTAAATGTTAAACAATAATTAATAGAAATATTGTTCGTTCGTAATTCATAAATACATTAACTATAAAGTAACGTTATTGTAAAACGTGACCAAATAATGAATATTCAATTCACAATGTGCTGTACAGTTTAGTAATTGTAACTGTAAAACCCAAATTTAGGGCTGAAAGAAATTTTCATTTTTCGTCATATAATATCAACAAAGATGCTCAATTGTCGTAAATGCGATATTTCCGACATGACTTGAATGGCACCCAATACACAATATTGTTAGCATAACAGCTAATACACATAAAAACACCAAAGAAAGGAGCTTTTGGCCACCGCTCGGGCAGTAAAAGCGCTGTTTAAGCTGCAGGCTTTTTTATGGAGACATCTTGAGGTAAATAGTCCAGCATTTCAGTCAGAGAGGAATAAATAAGTCAAAGATTTAGAGTTTCTTATAAAAAGAAAGACAAACAAAACATTGAAATGGTGTGATGATTACATGTGTGAATGAACGAGAGAGAGGTAGTTCATTTTGGTTAACAACGGCACCTGGTGGTTTGTGTTTTCCTTAAACAATCAGCATTCAGACGATTCGTTTACCCGCTTCTACATACGTACATGAGCGAAAAATTTCCTTCAGCTAGACTCAAGAAAGGGTTTCTTCAGTCTAGCTGTTCGGCTCCACGACCCAACCGTGACTATATAGTCAAATAAAGTCACAGGTTGGTTGTTTGCCTTCAGTTCAGCCAAGAACATCCAACAGAGAAGACACAAACTCTGTGAATGTGAAGATTAACTGATCCAAAGTGCATAGACAGTCCAGAAGATGTTCTCCTGTGTATCTACAACAACTTCCCCCAGGGGCGGTTCAAGATCCTTTTGCTAGAGCTGTGCCGATAAAGCAATTCTGTATTGATTCTGAGATTAGTTTTACCAACAGATGGCGCTCTTTGCTTTATTAACAGCTCTACTATTTTTAAAAGGGCTGTGGCAATGAATTGGTGCATTGAGATTTTCCGAATGTATTATGATTCTCTCTTAAATCGATTCCGAGATTAGTTTTTACCCACAGATGGCGCTGTTTGCTTTATATCCAGCCGTACTACTTTTTACTAGAGCTGTGGCGATATATTGATTCTGCATCGATTCCGAGATTTTACGAATATATTGTGATTCTCTCTTTTAACTCTAAGATTAGTCTTTTCCAGTAGATGGCGCTGTTTGCTTTATAAAAAGCTGTACTATTTTTCTAAATGGGCTGTGGCGATGAATTGGTGCATTGAGAATAGATTCTGTATCAATTCAGAGATTTTCACAAATATATTGCGATTCTCTCTTTCTCTTGAATCGATTCTGAGATTAGTTTTTACCAACAGATGGCGCTGTTTGCTTTATAAACAGCTGTACTATTTTTCACTAGAGCTGTGGCGATAAATTGATTCTGTATTGATTACGAGATATTACAAATGTATTACGAACAGCTGTACTATTTTTTAATAGGGCTGTGGCGATGAATTGGTGCATTGCAATTCGATAAATGATTCAGATTTTCCAAATGCATTGTGATTCTCTTGAATCAATTCAAAGATTAGATTTTACCAACAGATGGCGCTGTTTGCTTTATGAACAGCTGTACTATTTTTCAACAGGGTGCTGGCGATAAATCGGTACATTACAAATCTGTATTGATTCGGAGATTTCCCTGAATGCATTGCAAATCTCTCTTGAATCGATCCTAAGATTAGTTTTTACCAACAGATGGCGCTATTTGCTTTATAAAAAGCTGTAATATTTTTCAGTAGGGCTGTGGCAATAAATTGGTGCATTGAGAATTGATTCTGGTTTTCCTAAATATATTATGATTCACTCTCAAATCAATTCTGAAATTAGTTCTTACCAACAGATGGTTTAATCTTAAACCGGCAACAGTAGTGAAATCCTAGAACCGCCCCTGATTTTCCCCCTCACAAAAACACTGATGAAGGGACACCGGGGCCACAAAAACCCCCATGATACCATTCAGACATCCATCCGTTGACACCCAATGAAGCAAACCCAAAACTGGTGGGAATCCCATGTGTTTTTTTAGCTTGATGAGGGCAAAGCCTCCTGCTTAATCCAGAGCGGAGCAGAGATGTTGCTGGTTTATTTCCGTTGTTGATCAGATGTAAGTGATCCAGATGTGTTTGAGTTCTGCAAAGGCTACAAAGGCAGAGATGCTCATCTGAATCCGGGGTTAAAAGGAGCAAAAAAAAAAAACACTCAACTCCACTACGCTGATCATCCTTAGCTAGTATAACTAGTAGAATCCAAACGAAGCTTATCGTAACTGGTATATACATGTGTCTGCAATCCAGTCCGTCATCCGCAAGACAGCATTAATCCAAATGTTAATGCTCTTGAAGAACCTTCCAGCTTTTCTACAAGTCTTGATAAATCTGACATCGTCCATTTCATCCCGGACGAGCCCCCGTTTTTTCACCCGCAGTAATGTTAAAGCTTTAACAATCCTTTGAACGGACTGTTTTGTGTGTGTCAGGTTGGCTGTTTTGAGGCAGCGGTTGTAGCAAAAACAAAACTAAAGCACCAGCTTCAGATCAGAATGCAGAAGAAAAAACAAAAAATAAACAGCTAACGCAGCTCAGCAGCAGTCTGGTTGAGATGTCTCATTGATTCGCAGAAATAAAAAAAATATAAGTCCAGTCCTATGTCTCAAAAATCCGTACAAAACTAAGCCATGATAATCAATATAACAATAAAATTCTATGTGGAATTCGCACCTAAAAGCATCAGGGATAGATACGGTCTTAAAAGCTTATTATGTCATTCGAGAGAAAAACAAAAGACACAAACATATGAAAATATCGGATTTGCATATTTCTCCCAAGCTTCTTTTCAGCTGATTAACTTGTATTAGCCTATTCTTTTAATTAGACATATGTACAGAAAACAATATAAGTGGTATTTACAGCTCGTGACCACAAGAGGGTGCAGAACCTGCTGGAATGGGGGAATCATGGGAAACGCATTTATAGCACGGATTGCATATAAATCCGCAATTCCTATGACAGAATGATTTATGAACGATTAAATTGAGACATTTGATGCACATCTGCGCAACGATTCACAAAGACCAATCCTATTTTTATAATAAGTGCATTTTTTACGAAACCATTTGAAAACAGACGACTCTGTTTGGGTTTCATGAATGAGGCCAAAATCCAAAAGTGCTCACAAATTTATTTCCATTCATTTGTGGCCTCTAGATAATAAAATTAATGGAGCGTTTTGGCCCATTTTCGAGGATCAAATTAGTTTTTTGAACTATTTTTGCACCTACGCACTTCAAAAATGATTTGATGCTACAGTATTCAGTCTCTTTCATTATTTTAAAATCAAACATTGATCATTAAAACAGGAATTGAGTGCATTGACTTGATCTGATATCAGAGTAAAGTAAGGCCTGAATCGCTGTAGATCCAGATAACATGAGGTTAAAGCAGCCGGATAGCCTTGTTATGATCTATTAAATAATGGCGAGCGGCATGACCTCTGAGTTTCTGCGTCTGGCTCTCTTGTGGTCATCCAAGTTCCTATCTATACAGACATCAGACCAACTTCAGGCCTTCTTCTCTCATTATAGAGTGTGTGTGTGTGTGTGTGTGTGTGTGTGTGTAATGCATCCGCCCATGCATACTACTGTTATATCTGTATATATCAGCAGGGCCAATTGGCTGATATTTTGGTAATAAAAGTGGCCAGTCCCAAAACCTAGCATTTCTGAAATAAAAAGACAGCAAAAATGATTTTTAACATAATTGCATGAATAGTGCTTGACTTGTAATGAATTTAATCAGAATTAGAGATTAACATGTTGATAATTTAACTCTAAATATCTCTTTAAAAAGCATAAAAACTACTTGTATTTGCTATTTTGTGATGCTGAGGAATTAATATGCACTTATGCAAACATGTAACACACACACTTGAATAACTGCTGTCATCTGTTGAACATCTATCAGTTGTTATGATGACAAAAATAGATTAAATATGGTGAAAATGACATTTATTTCCAATTTTGTCAATACATATTTTATTCACTTCATTCTCAGTAACATAATGATGTAATTTTACCATTACCGATGCAACAAAACGGCTGATTGATTCCCACTGAGTTTGTTGCATTGTATTATGGGATTGTATCCTACATAGGGCACTCACTAGGTTTTGGAACAGAGCCAAAAAGTGAATTTGAATATAATATAGTGTACAACACACACACACACACACACACACAGACACACACTCATCTATGCACATAATCCAGAAGAGCCTGCTAATCCTATTACAACAGAGGATCACCTGGCCAAATGATTTGACTTAATACAAACCATCCATATCTCTCTTAAATATAAATATTAGTGTGTGTATATATTTATATATATGCATCGTTCTAATCAACATAATTAATACATTCCGTTCTGAGCTCCCTGTAGCTTAAAAGCGGGAGTCTGACACATTATCCAGACCTATGCACCACACACACACACACACACACACACACACTTGTATATATGGTTTACGAGGACTCTCATAATAAAGTACATCTAGGTCATACCCATTATACTATTTAGTGTTCTCGTAAACCACATAAGCGCACACACACACACAGGGTTTTCATGCTCTACAGGCTCCTCCCATAGACGTGATGATGTTTCTACTGTATTCAGTCCACTAAACCCACCCCCAGAAAACAATCTGCAGTTTTACATTTTCTAAATACTTCATTCTGGATGATTTATGAGCCGTTTTCCTCATGGAGACCAAAAAAATGTCCCCGCAAGGTCAAAAATGACTGGTATTACTATACTTAAGGAGACACTTGGTCCCCACAATGTGATGAATACCAGGATCACACACACGTGGTTTATGAGGACTGTCCACTAAACCCGCTGATTTTTTTCATGGAAACAAAAAAAAATAAAGAAAAAAGGTATCACTATACTTGTGGGGACATGATTTGGTGATGAACACACACACACGTTTTACAAGCTCTCAGTATGTTGTGTCAGTATGAGTATGTACTACACAGATTATTCTGTCCACTAAACTCGCCGTTTAAAAAAAATTCTAAATTAAAAAATGACTGGTATTGCTGTACTTCTGGGGACATGATTTGTTCCCATAAGGTGATGAGCACACACCGAGTTTCCACGTTTTACAAGGTCTCAGTGTGTTTCTACAATAGAGACTGTATGTTCTGTCTACTAAACCTGACATTTTTTTCATGGGGACCAAAAAAAAAAAAAAAAAAAAAGTAAAAAAACCAGACGGGTATTACTATACTTGTGGGGACATGATTTGGTTCCCATGACATGATGATCACACACACACTTTGAGTTTTCACGTTTTACAAGGTCTCAGTATGTTTCTACTATACAGACTGTATGTTCTGTCCACTAAACCTGCCGTTTTTTTTCATGGGGATCAAAAACAAAATTAAAAATTCCAAAAAAGACTGGTATTACTATACTTGTGGGGACATGATTGGTTTCCCATGACGTGATGACCCCACACACACGCACACTCACTCACACACACACACAGGCGTCTCCTCAGCCCCCTGAATGCTCTCAGTGCCGCAGTGGTGTTCTGGCTCCGGCGTGCGGGTCCTGGAGAGCGGGTCGGGGGGCCGTGGGATGCTAGGACACCTCGCTGCCGAACACCTCCAGCACCAGCGGCGTCAGCTGCATGCTGTGCTCGGGCTGGAAAGACAGCGAGCGGTACTGCTTGGAGTGCTCCTCGTTCAGGCTGCGCAGGTCCGCCAGCTTCTGGATCATCTTGGCGTAGAGCAGGCGTCCGCCGGGGTGCAGAATGCGGATGTAGGCCTGCAGCACTTCACACAGCTGGTCCTGCAGCGCCTCGATGCGCACGTGGTCCTGCACGCCCGGACGGTCTGCAGACACACATTCAGTTAATACACAGTTCATTTTACAGTTAGTTTGTTTTTTTGTTGTTGCCAATGATAGCGCTGCGATTAAAAAATTAAATAAAAGTTTTGAGCTAGCCAATCACAGTGGAGGAGGGGAGTGTGTGTTGTGCACCTGGAGAAAGCAGACAGATGGCCATCAGCAGCACGTGCTCTTCTTCATGAAGCTTCAGCTTCTTCAGACCAACCTGAAACTTGACCAGCGGCTCCAGCAGCTCCAGAGTGTGACCCGCTGCACACACACACACACACACACACACACACACACACACACACACACACACACACACACCTTAGCTATCTAAAATGGGACATTACAAATATTTCTACAGTTTTTATATACAGGCGCATACACACAGACATGCACTCATACACGTGTGTGTGTATGAGTGTGTGCATGTATGTGTGTGTGTGTTACCCTTGGTGACATCGTTGATGCAGTTTTTGAAGTCTTGGGTGCGTGTGTGTGTTTCTCTCTCTCTGTGTGTGTGTGTGTGTGTGTGTGTGTGTGTGTGTGTGTGTGTGTGTGTGTGTGTGTGCAGCGGGTCACACTCTGGAGCTGCTGGAGCCGCTGGTCAAGTTTCAGGTTGGTCTGAAGAAGCTGAAGCTTCATGAAGAAGAGCACGTGCTGCTGATGGCCATCTGTCTGCTTTCTCCAGGTGCACAACACACACACACACACACACACACACACACACACACACACACA
>CAIGQV010019150.1:2742929-2759484 GCA_903798115.1 Danio jaintianensis | reverse complement strand
TGTGTGTGTGTGTGTGTGTGTGTGTGTGTGTGTGTGTGTTTGTGTGACAGGTGTTGGGCCAGAAACACAGATCTGCTCTACATCACACACGGCCCAATATACGCCGCCCTGCTGGTGAGAATCTGCTCTTTCATTTAGAAATCATTCTTTAACAAAAAAAAAGACAAGAAATCAAGAACCACATTTAATTCAATTCATCTTTATTTCTATAGCGCTTTTACAATGTAGATTGTGTCAAAGCAGCTTCACATAGAAGATTATAGTGAATTGGAATGGTGTCCGTTCAGTTTTTAGAGTTTAAGTTCAGTTCAGTTCAGTGTGGTTTAATTTTCACTGCTGAGAGTCCAAACACTGAAGAGCAAATCCATCGATGCGCAGCTCTACAGGTCCCGAACCATGCAAGCCAGTGGCGACAGCGGCGAGGAACCAACTTCACCAATTTGCGAAAGTGAAGGAAAAAAAACCTCGAGAGAAACCAGGCTCAGTAGGGCACGACCATTTACTGCTAGATCATTTTCCTTGTTTTAAACTGCTCCTATTATGCAGAAATGACTTCTATGTGGGGTTTAACCCCAGTTGTGTGTCAGCAGTGTGTGAATATCTCCAGCCTCTAATGCTGAACATGAATTAATTGTGTTTGTTATAATCAGACTTGATGCAGAAACACTTTGATTGACATTCTCCCTTTGCACGTGTCATCAGAGGGGGAAAGCCCCGCCCACTAGTGCATATCTCCCCCTCATTAGGATAAACAGCAGCCCTGAGTGAGAAGCAGCCGTCTGTCCATTAGCCATTAGAGTGTTTGAGCTGCTGAAGATAATGTCAGCATAGACTAAGAGGATTATAGATGTGGAGTTTTAGATGAACAGCGACAGGAGTCTCCATAGACTGACAGAAGCATGAAGCACACACTGACCAACGACAACATGCACACCTGACCAGCACTGACAACACACACAGTGCTGTTTTACATCTGTCACTATGGTTACGCACAGCTGTCTTTGGCTCCGCCCTCTTCTAAAAAGTGCACAATCTCATTTGCATTTAAAGCGACAGTCACCAAAACGCCACAATTAGGATCAAAGCCTGAAAGGGTCAGTTTCAGAGAGTTAGAGAACATTATCTGTGTGCTATTTTGAGCTCAAACTGAAACACACACACTCTAGAGACAGCAGAGATGCATTTTACATCTTGTAAAAGGATGTATTATTTCTGAAATCAAGACAATATTTTGTACTTGTCTATAAAATGCTTCTTGAATTTAGAATTTTGAGATATTTGGACTAGAAACAAGACAAAAACTCTTCTTTGTAGTGTGAGATCTGCTTTTGCTCCGTCAGGTGAATCTGTTCTTCCTGCTGAACATTGTGCGTGTTTTGATCACCAAACTGCGAGTGACGCACCGCACCGAGAGCAACGTGTACATGAAGGCGGTGCGGGCCACCATCATCCTTGTGCCGCTGCTGGGGGCGCAGTTCATCCTGGTGCCGCTGGAGCCGAGCGGACGCATCTCACGTGCCATCTACGAGCTCTTCATGAACATATTCGTGCACTTCCAGGTATGCATACAACATTTGTTTTAACCATTAACACTAGAGCTACAGACGTGGTTATTTTGACTGTTTTGTAATTGAATAACTTGTGTGCTGTTGGGTGGTTTTCATCCACTCTGGGCTGATTTTGAGGCTTAATTTGGCCACAACTGTCTTCGTGTTTCAGCAAATGTGATGATTTTTGCTGACATATCTGATTTAAACACATATTTGGGGAAAATGTTTTGGAATTTTTAATAACTCAACAATCAGATTGACTCCCCTTTGGTTACGTCGGTGTTGTTTTTGCCCCATTGACTTCCATTATAATCACATTTATTGACTCAAAGCCATGACAGCATATAATCATGCATCCTTGAGTGTTGCTGGTTTTCCCTGTTGGGAAGAGGGACAATGTGTCACAAGAAATAAGTGAAGTTTCACAAACTAATTTGGAGAGGAGGTGGTGATATGATTGATGGTCGCAGCTGGTCTCTCATCTGTAATCATTAGTAAGCCAATCGGATCATTCCAAACTCAATATAAATAGCCCATCTAGCATTACTCCCTTACATTTGTTTTTTTGAAGAATTTTACCTTTACCAGAGGGAGCTCTCGAGAACTATCTGATCTCGTACCCCCTTACATGCTCATTGACCAGGTGGGATTATCTCCGAGCTCAGGGTTCACTCCCAGGACAGCATGCCAAACCTGCTATTATTATCAAGCAATATCTAAGTGTGAACTCTTGAAATACAGATTAGGGACATCATCAGGGTGAGCAAATTTTGACAGAATATATATTTTGGGGTGAACTATCCCTTAATGACAGCATGTTGAGTATATGGGGCATTCTACCAGAAACGTACATGATCTGTCCTTGAAATAAAAACATAAATACAGTAAATACAACCCAAAAAATGGCTAAAATGGACTGATGGTTGATTTCTGTGAGTTGTTCTGTGAAGAAATATGTCATTCATTTGGTTCTCAGATTTTTGTTCTTTATTAAAAACACTTTACACTGTACAAACCTGTCATCATCCTTGTCCTTGGCCTAATTGAACCTACAGCTTTATTAGTTTTGTTATGCTTGTTATTTAATAGTACAGTTATTTAGAAAAAATACTTCAGAAATAGCAAGTTTAAGTCGTTTTCATTCACATCAACTGATTAAAAACATGAACTTATAAATAAATTCTACAAATAAATACTATTTTACAGTTGTCCCCATGTTTCTGTCTGTCCTGTCGCATTTGCATTAAAATTAACATAAAATGCGTGCAATACACCTTTAAAGGGCACCTATGACGAAAATCCTCTTTTGTGAGCTATTTGGACAGAACTGTGTGTAGTATAGTGTGTCCACAGTCATATTAGAGTGATATAAACACAATAAGTCTCTTTTTTTAATTTCCTGATGTTAAAATAGCATCCAAATCCCTCCCATTTTGAGGCCGACCGCAACTTAACGTAGGAGTGCGGTTTCCCCGCCCACCGAATTGATTGACAGCTGCGTATTAACATGTCTCCGTAGTAACGCGTATAATCATATTAACAAGACAGGACGTGCGCAAAGCAACCGGGAATAAAAGATCTGTTCAGCTCTCTGTGATCATCAATCATCATCAAATGGGATCAAGAATGAGTTTTACAAGTTTAACACGTGTTTAAAACAGTGCATGTTTGTAATGAATTACAGCGATTTACTTCAGCTTTACTTCATCACCACAGCCGCGTGTCAGTATAATTATAACAGAAGACGCTTCAATCCCGGGTTGTGGACGTTAAATCAGGTTTATTTTGTACATTAACATAACGGATATCCATACAGCAGCGGATATTAATGTGTATCCTGTCACATTTGGCGTGCAAAAACAGTGCAAAGCTAAACAGTGCAAAGCTGTCTGTGTGTGTGTGTGTGTGTGTGTGTGTGTGTGTGTGTGTGTGTGTCCGCTGTGTGTGTTTGTGTATATCTGTGTGTGTGCGTGAACTTTGTGACGACATTGTGTGTGACTCATCGTTGCAACTCCACAACAAATACATCAAATAATCATTGGGAAAGTTCTTACTGTAGTATTTCCCACAAACGTTACGTGAGATCTGCTTCCTTCATGTCTGTCTGTTATCTGAGGCAGCCGAGGGCGGAGATTGAGGCACACTGACAGGCACGTGGGAACGGTGGGCGGGGAGGACTAGCATTAAAGGCACAGTCCACAAAAACAGCTACAAGATGCTCAGAGCTAAAAACGATAAACTTCTGAAAGGTCTAATAAATAATCTGATGGGTGTTTTGAGCTGAAACTTTACAGACACATTCTGGAGACACAAAAGACTTATAGTAAATCTGGAAAAAGGGGTAAACTAGGTGCCCTTTAAGGCTATGATTCGGAAGTGTCATCATTTGACGGAGGAGAAGCTGACAGTGATCAAGGATGCGTTTTATCATTGAATTGTATGATTTTATGCTTGTTTTTGTATGATTTTTTTGAGGACGACAAGCTTAAAGGTCAGGCCCTGTCACATTTTTTATAAGCGAAAATGTCTGGTAGAATGTCCCCATGTAGACCATTTCCATGTGGTGATGTCATTGGCCCATGAACATTTCCTGCTTGTTATCAAACTATTTCATAACTGTAACAAGAGGCAATCGATCATAACTTAATGTAAAAACAGCTCTCATAACATTATTCATCAATATGTGGCTCTTTTCGGATTCTCGGAAGCTGTAGAAATTAAACATGTAAAACAGGAAATACGTTGGGACCATTGTTTTTGTTTACATCCCTCAAAATGATCTATTAGTCTGCTGGCCCTTTAAGACCTGCGCATTATACAGTACACGCATCTGTTTATCATTGTTTTCTTTCCCTTTCACATTAGACACAATAATCACGTGTTTATGTGTAAATCTTGTGTGTTTTGGTTCATGAAAGTCACTTTTTCAAACTTTTCAAGGTTAAAAGTTGTTGGAAGAAAGCTCAAGATCCCATAATGTGATTCAAAAGCAGAAATAAACGGGGAAAAATAAAATGAAAACATGAAATATGGACAAAATATGGAAAGTTTACAGATTTTTTTATAGTGTGCCTTGAACTACCATAGTGGTCAAAATTTTCTCCTGGCAACAAGCTGAAAGAAAATTAAATATAACTGAAATACGTTTCATATAACATTTATTTATATATTAAAGGTGCTGTATGTGAGTGTTTGACTCCTCTAAAGCATAAAAACACCATCATATGTGTGCAGATATTCAGAAACATGCTGAGTGAACATTCTTGTTGATCTGAGAAACAATGCTGAAGTCAGATATTCTGCTGTCAACATGTGTGTTACGTGCCGGAACGGCTGTCTTTGTTCTGGTCATTTTAACCCGCCCCTGCCAGTTTAGCCAATTATATTCCAGCACCCCGGGTTGCCTTGCTGGAAAACAGCGTATTTCATTCATTCAGTCAGGAAGACTCTCAAAGCATGCGTACGTGACTGAAATGCGACCTCCGGTGGACAGTAGCAGACTCCGAAATGAGACACAGATTCAGAGTTCCACATGAGGTTATTAATTAGCAAATAATATAAATATTACGAGCGTAAACATTAGGTGAGCAGGTCACATTGTGACCCCGTGTCCTAACAACACGATACATGACGAGATACGCAGTGAACAGCAGTTTGGCTGTTTGCACCAGACAAAACACCACAGAAATGTAAATACAGCCATTCAGAAGCACAGAATATGCACTCACTCACCAAATGGTTTATAATCTAATGAATACATATTAAACCTCGTTAACATTATTGTATTTATTGTAAATGTAGATGCTGAATCACTGATATGTGTTTAGTTCTTAAGTTCAATCTCAAAGGGTTTATTTTATTGTCCAGATCTGAGGTGAACTATCTGCTGCTGCTTTCAGTAGTATGGCAATAAATGTCATGTAAAATGGCATTCAGACTCACATTATTAGCATTTAACACTGAATAAAGCACATGAGGTGTACCTGAGCTGATCATTGTCAGTGTTCTGTTGTTCAGCTGTGAGAAATAGAAGCCGTTTCTAATATATCAGTTCAGGTGTTGACAAAAACTCCCTTTAATATGGAGAATATTCCTTCTATCGCGTGCCGTTGCTTTTATTTAGAGAACGGTTTACATCAGCCTTTAGGCTCGATAGTCTCGCTGTTGGTCCTCAATCTAGTAACCTGTGCTTGCGTTTGTTTTGGTCCAGGAGTGCAATACCTAGTTCAACCACTGGGTGTCAAACTTACATACTGCACCTTTAAGTAACAAAACAGTCGTAAATTGTTAGTTGGCAATAAAAATACTGCGGTACAGTGTGTATTATTGAGTGTTTTTATGTGTCTCCGCAGGGTCTCCTGGTGGCTGTAATCTTCTGCTTCTGTAATGGAGAGGTAACACTTCTTATATAACAATCAAACCTCATTAATTCATCTCATTAATCTTTATTAAAGCACTTTTAGATTAGGATAACCCATTGAGAAAAATATCTACTAAAAAAGAAAGCTGTATGCAGTGCTTAAACTGTGTATATCAAATGACTCTGTTTAGATAATAACTAGATGCTAAATGCTAAATTAAAGTGATTTTTTTGAGTATTTCCATTAAAGACTATTAAAAAATATCAATTAGGATGTAGTATGCCGTATTTCTAAGTATTTCTTGCTGCATATTTTCATTGTTAAAGAGCATTGAAACAAGTATGCGGTCTATTTGCATTAGAACATTTTCATTAAAAACTAGTTTGAATGCAGTATATATATATTTATAGAACGCTGGAGCATTGAATATTTAGTTTCTAATGCTATTTTAAAATAAAACTCTTGAGCATTCAGTATATACTAAGCAGAAAACTGCATTTAATGTTGTGTATTGTTTCAAATGCTGTTAAAATAGCTGAAATTAGTGCACTAAAAAGTTCATTACACGTTGTTGTAAAAGGCTATTTAAAAATCAACGTAGTATACAGTATATACTTTACAGAAACATGTTTCTTGCTGCATATTTTTATTGTTAAACAGCATTGGAAAGCAGTATGCAGTACATACTACACATGAGACAATCCACTATTTTTATTTGCATAGAAAGATTTAGCTTAAAAAAAAACTATTTTGAATCCAGTATTATTTACTGAACAGAACATTTAGTTTCTAATGCCATTTTAAAATAAAAGTCTTGAGTATTCAGTATATACTAAGCAGAAAACTCTGCAATTAATGTTGCGTCTTGTTAAAAATGCAGAAAATAATGCAGTAAACAGTTCTTGTTACACATTGTTTTAAAATGCTATTTAAATATCTAATTAGTATGTGATATGCAGTACATGAACTAAAATAAAGAAAATTAGTATGCAGTATATACTATACATAAAAATCTGTTCTAGTGTGCTAAACATTTGTTTCATGCTATTTAATAATAGTATGCAATGTGGGAACTATATCTTAGTATGCAGTGTGCAGTATACAGTGTACTAACGTTTCTTTTTGCACATACTTTCTAATGCTTTTTAAAGTATGCCGTACAAACTAGAGTGAAAATGTTTGGAAATTAATGTTACGTATTGCTATTTAATAATAGTATGCAGTGTGATGGAGAAAACAGCATGCTAATTGTGCTAAACATGTAAAAGCAAGTATGCATTGTAGTATGCATTACATACAAGTATGTAACATTTCTTGTTCAAATGCTTTTTGAAGTATGCAGTACAAATTATATGAAAAGTTATAAAACAAAATCCCATAGGATATTATCTTAAGTGTTATTTATAGTTGTAGGCAGTGTGCTAACTATTTCCTAGTATTCAGTGTGCAGTACATACTATGCAGAAAACATACTATTTTTATTGTGTATACTTTCACATGCTATTAAGTATGCAGTACATACTATGCAGAATACAATATGCTAACATTTCTTATTGGACATACCTTTAAATGCTAAAGAACCCAGTACAAAATTGCTGCATGTTGTTTCAAATGCTATTTAATAACGGTATGGCATGTGCACACTATTTCTTAGTATGCAGCAAACAGTATGCTAGTTGCGAATAAAAGCAATAAAAGCAGGATGACGGTATCTGACAGGTGTTTTGGTCCTATAGGTGCAGTCGGCGCTGCGGCGTAAATTAGCGCAGTATCGCAGTCAGTGGAAGCGGCGGCGTCTGACCACCGACTCTCACTGTAACTACCATACTAGCTCCTCCATCACCGAGACCAGCCGCGTCACCATCAACCTCGAACCGTGTGACAGCGCAGAGCAGAAAACACACACCAACACACACACGCTCAACGGACAGAGCAACGGCACACGCTACGACAGACAAGAGTCGGACAACTGCGAAACACTGCAGACGTCTGAGATATGAAGACAACGCAACACACACCACACCATCCCCATCACGCACTCGTATTTATTGGCTTTGTTGAAAAGATACTTCAGTCATTTATTGTAAATACTGTAGTGTTTTTATACCATTCTATAGTAAAGCACTCAGATTAATCTGTTGTGCTGGTTCCATAGTTGCTATGGTAACACAGCTACTATAGTAATTCATCTGTTGTGGAGATTCTATAGTTGCTATGGTAACACAACTACTATAGTAATTGTTGTGTGGATTCTGTAGTTGCTATGGTAACAACTACTATAGTAATAAACTGTTGTGGGGATCCTGTAGCTACTATGGTAACACAACTACTATTGTAATTAATTTGTTGTGGGGATTCTGTAGTTGCTATGGCAACACAACTACCAGAGTAATTAATTGTTGTGTGGATTCTGTAGTTGCTATGGTAACACAACTATTATAGTTATTAATCTGTTGTGGTGATTCTACAGTTGCCATGGTAACACAACTATTATAGTTATTAATCTGTTGTGGTGATTCTACAGTTGCCATGGTAACACAACTACTATAGTTATTGATCTTTTGTAGGGATTCTATTGTTGCTATGGTAACACAACTACTATAGTTATTGATCTGTTGTGGTGATTCTACAGTTGCTATGGTAACACAACTACTATAGTTATTGATCTTTTGTAGGGATTCTATTGTTGCTATGGTAACACAACTACTGTAGTTGTTAATCTTTTGTAGGGATTCTATAGTTGCTATGGTTACACAACTGCTATTGTATTTAATCTGTTGTGGGGATGCTGTATTTGCTATTGTAACACAACGACTATATTAATACAAACAAGCAACCCAATACTGTAAGGTATATTATGATTTTTCAGTAGTAAAAACTAAATTATACTGCAGTATTTATTACAATTTATTACAGTTCATCAGTTCACTATAGATAATGGCACCAAACATACAGTGCTCAGCATAAATGAGTACACCCCATCAGTGAATATAGGCTGTATTTTGGTGCATTTGAACAAAACAGATTTATTAAACAGATATATTTATTGAAATATAATTTGTCATCAAACATCTTTAGAAATAGAAAGATAATACAATTAAATTCAAGCAAAATATTGCAAAAAAAAAAAAAAAAAAAAAATTACAAACTACAAAATGTGAATTTTTTTTTGTTTGTTTCTCTTGATTTTTGCTCTTTAAAAAAATATAAAAAAGTTATATTTTTCCCTAACATACATTTTTTAGCTACTAATTTTTGGACTGTTATTGTAAACTATTTTGTTAAATAAGCTCCAGATTTGGCTTCGTTGCTGACTAATCTAATGTATATGCACAAATATAAAATTGAAAAGCTTCCTATAGAAAATATTAATTTAAATGAGAGATTTGTGAGAGGTGTATTCATATATGCTGAGCACTGTATATATATATATATATATATATATATAATGTATGTATAAATATATATGTATATAAAGAGCTGTGCACTTTACTACAGTTCTAAAACACTATAGTGTTTAGTGTAAATTACTATAAACAATTTTTCATGTGCGTTATTACATATATTGATGTCTTTTGTACTTTAAACACTTTTAAACATTGGTCTGAATGATGTATTTTATGTAAACTGACCACAGATTTATATTTCAATCTAAACAGAAGCAATAGTTGCGTCCCGTTATACACTATGCACTTAAACACTGTATGAGTTTAGTGTCTTCCCAAATAAAACACTGATTTTTTTTTGTTGCCATTTCCCAGTTGATGACAAATGACATTCAACAGCTGATGCATAAAGCCAAACTAGTGAAATAAATGAACAAACTACCTAATACTACGTGTCATGAGCCCAGTCACCAACAGGAGGTGCTGTAATCATCTCTGTTGGAGAATTCAAAATAACTACAGTAATTTAACTTTAGCAGCTGATAGCTCCTCCTTTTCATCAGCAACTTTTCCACCTTCATTAATCTGTAGCTCCTCCCCTTCATAACAGCCCCTCCCCTTCACCATGTTCATCAGTAGCTCCTCCCATCATAAGTAGCTCCTCCTCCTAATCACTAGGTCCTCTCTTTCATCACCACTCCTCCCCATCATAAGTAGCCCCTCCCATTCATCAGTAGCTCCTCCCGTTAACCATTCATCTGTAGCCCCTCTCCATCATGAGTAGCTCCTCCGCATTCATCAGTAGCTCCTCCCGTTAACCATTCATCTGTAGCCCCTCCCCTCCATCAGTAGCTCCTCCCATTCACGATTCATCAGCAGGTCCTTCCTTTCTTCAGTAGCTCCTCCCCTTCATAACGATCTCCTCCTATTCATCTCTTTATTATCAGCTCCTCCATAATAAGCAGCTCATCCCCTTCATCAGTAGCTCCTCCCCTATATCATTAGCTCCTTCCCATCATAAACAGCTCCTCCTCTTAATCACCAGCCCCTCCCCATAATAACCAGCTCCTCCCATTTATAAGCAGCCCCTCCCCTTCATCAGCATCAGTATGGTTCAGTAGCTCCTCCCCTTCCCCATCAGTGACCTCTCCCCTTATTCCGTAACTCCTCCCCTTCTTCTTTTTAGTACTCTCAGTATGAGTGCTTAACTTACACTATTTACACTACAAATTGGTGTAGACTACTGCATAACTGTGTGCTTTCTGGTGCATGCACCTAATGTTCATGTGTTAATATGGGAAAAAAACATATTTATAGATATCTTTTATATATATATAAATATTTGTGAATGTCAGTCACATAGAATTGTATGAAGCACAACTTTGGTCACAGTATGTTTTGTTTTGTTATGATTTTTTTGGTCATCACAGTAAACAGACTGTAATCTGTAGGTTCATTTTTTTGGGAAATCACAAATGAACCCTCTCACAACATTGCATAACAACTTGAAGAAAACCAAAATGGACTGTTCTGGGAACGTTCAAATACATAAAGAAAACAGCACAGCAGCAGCGACGTCATGTGAATTAAAAATGCTCGTGGCAGGACGCCATAAATCGGTAACAGTGTGTGTATCAATGTAAAAAAAACATTAATATACATTTTCACTTGTCTACAGTTCTTTCTGGTTGCTTTTATAACTGTTACTTACATTTTTTGCTACGTGCAGATCAATTTACACAACATTGTGAATCAGTTGTGAGAGTACATACACAAATTATGTCCTTTACACATGCATTTACAGTCCATCATTACTATCGCTAAAATTAGGAAATATGCTATAGTATTGCACTTAAATCTGGGTAAATACTGCAGAAATTAATATATATTTATAAGTGCACGGTGGCGCAGTGGGTAGCACGTTCGCCTCACAGGAAGAAGGTCGCTGGTTCGAGCCTCGGCTGGGTCAGTTGGTGTTTCTGTGTGGAGTTTGCATGTTCTCCCCATGTTCACGTGTTTTTCCTCCGGGTCCAAACACAAGTCCAAAAGTCCCCACAAGTCCAAAGACATGCGGTACAGGTGAATTGGGTAAGCTAAATTGTCCGTAGTGTATGTGTCAATGAGTGTGTATGGATGTTTCCCAGTGATGGGTTGCAGCTGGAAGGGCATCCGCTGCGTAAAACATATGCTGGATAAGTTGGCGGTTCATTCCGCTGTGGCGACCCAGGATTAATAAAGGGACTAAGCTGAAAAGAAAATGAAATGAAGTGCCCCAAGTGGGTTTAAAGAGGTTGTTGACAGACGTCCTCATGCATTAGACGTCCTATCAAGACCCATTAAAACAGAGCTATCATTATGAAATACATGGTCATTTTTATTATGGTCATTATAGTCATAAAGTGCCCTGTGCGGTTAAGTGATCCAACCCATTTTCTGTTCATTACAATGCAATTTTATTGTTTATAAGAACCCTAGACGTATTGATTTGCTATTGAAGACCTGATTTCACAGAGCAATGATGAATTTAGTATTAGAGTATTTTTAGGAATGATCATTTTGGATATGCCAAAGAATGCCATATCGCAATGCGCATGCAATTAAAAGACAGAGCGCTAAAATTAAATATGAACCTGCCTTTTTGTATGTATAAAGATGTATTGATGTTGTATATTTAATGCTTTGTAAGCCCTTTAATAGGAGTTTTTGTTATTCTGTGTTAAAGCATGTAATCGACGTCGTGTCACAAAATAATAAAGAAAACATTCCACTTTGACTTCTTAATATCACTACATTTGTGTAACAAACACATTGAAACTCAATACAAATACTTGCATTCAAACAAAAATACGTTCATGGTTATTATTGGGTTGCTAAACTAACCTTTTCAAAGCAATGCACAGGGTGTTCCTGATGACCCAACAGAGCCGATACAGAATGTTCTTCTCTGGTGTATATTTAGGTTGCATTTCTATAACCATAATGTCACATTTATTTTCCACTAATACCCAGAGTCTCTGCAGCAAATATATTCATTTCATCTCATTGTAATCTTGAGGAAGAATGTTTAATTTAATTACCTGAAAAGTGTTTCCGGTCATGCGCAGATGTTGTTTATAATATGAATAAGTCAGACTATGCAAATAGAGGGACAAAACCCTCTTTTTTCTTAACTGTATTTCATACTAATTTCAGTTGCTCTTTGATTAATTGATGTTTCTCCATGCCTGTGTTTATTTTCTTCAACGTCGTCATCTTGTTGTAATCATCGGAAAAGGATGAGGTCCCACCGAGATTTGAACTGGGATCGCTGGATTCAAAGTCCAGAGTGCTATAACCGTTACACCATGGGACCGGCGTGTCCAGCAGGCCAAAATACTGCTTTTAGACAACAGACATTAACTATACTTTAGAAAACAGCCTTCTGGTATTCGAGAAAGAACTCCTATTAGTTAAACAAATCGGTTCGAACTTTCATTTATCCCCTCAGCTGTAAAGTTTTTAAATCCAAGGTAGATTAGTATTGTATATTGTGTTTTATTGTACTATATGTGTGACGTAACTGTAGCTGCCTTGAATGGCTGACTAACTACTCAATTCGCCATTTTAGCACGCCAATATTATCTATTTGTTATAATTTATTAAACGTATATTTTTTATATAGTTGTAATTATCAGCACCTATTGTGTAAATTCGGCTCTGCTTCAGAAAACGTTAGCTTGCTAATCACCACACGAGTGTTATTTTCTTTCCACAACTAAATTCGCCATTTTAAACAAGTCAATATGACCTATTATAACTTATTAAACATGTATACCCTGCTGAAAAATCCAGCTTAAACCAGCCTAGGATGGTTGGCTGGTTTTAGCTGGTCGACCAGCCTGGTTTTAGATGGGTTTTGGCCATTTCCAGGCTGGTTTCCAGTCATTTCCAGCCGGGTCTTAGCTGGTCAGGCTGGGAGATGACCAGCTAAAACCAGCTTGACCAGCCTAGCCAGACTGGGAGCCCAGCTAAAACCAGCTATGTCCAGCTTAAACCAGGCTGGTCAAGTTGGTTTTAGCTGGTTTAAGCTGGTCATTTTCCAGCCTGACCAGCTAAGACCAGCCTGGAAATGACTGGAAACCAGCCTGGAAATGGCCAAAACCCCTCTAAAACCAGGCTGGTCGACCAGCTAAAACCAGCCAACCAGCTTAGGCTGGTTTAAGCTGTTTTTTTCAGCAGGGAATATTTATATAATTAGAGAATATTTCTTTTGTGTGGGCCTTTATACTGCTCTGCTTCAGAAAACATAAGTTTGCTTGCTAATCACCACACGAGTGTTATTTTCTCTTCATAACACTCGCCATTTAAACACGTCAATATTAACTATTTATTCTAATTTATTAAACATGTATATTTTTATTGTAATTAAAGAATATTTCAGCAGCTGTTGTGTACGTCTCTGCTTCAGAAATCATAATTTAGCTTAATCACCAGTGTTATTTTCCCTTTATAACACTCAAAAACTATTTATTCTAACTTATTAAACATGTATATTTTTATATAGCTGTAATTAAAAGATATTTCAGCAGCTGTTGTGTAAATATAATATACAGCTTCAGAAAACATAAGGGTTATTTTCGCTTCATATCGCTCAATTCGCCATTTAACACGTATTAACTATTATAACTTATTAACATGTATATTTTTATATAGTTGTAATTAAAGAATATTTCAGCAGCTGTTGTGTGCTCTGCTTCAGAAAACATAAGTTAGCTTGCTAATCACCACACGATCATTATTTTCTCTTCATAAAGTGCTTCAAATTCATATCAACATACATAATCATACTGTAAAACTCTCGATATCCCACATGAAAAACACTATAGTCATTCATTCATTCATTTTCTTTTCGGCTTAGTCCCTTTATTAATCTGGGGTCGCCACAGTGGAATGAACCGCCAACTTATCCAGCATATGTTTTTTACGCAGCGGATGCCCTTCCAGCTGCAACCCATCACTGGGAAACACAAATACACACTCATTCACACACATACACTACGGCCAATTTAGCTCATCAATTCCGATTTGCTGTGAGGCGAACATGCTACCCACTGCGCCACCGTGCAGCCCAAACACTATAGTCATTTATAGTAAAAACTGAAGTGTAAACTGGGCTATTTGATATTCTTTAGCCTATATATTAACCCTTTGATGATGAATGCTCCAGGTTACTGTACTATAGTGAACTGATAAAGTGTAATAAATACTGTAGTATACTTTAGTTTTTACTACAGTAACTGTGGTGTGTTGTAGTATAATATACCCTATAGTTGTAGAAGACTACAGTATTGGGTGATTTGTTTGTATTACTGTAGTTCTTGTGTTACCATAGCAACTGTAGAATCACCACAACAGGTGAATTACTATAGTGGATGTGTTACCATAGCAACTGTAGAATCACCTCAACAGGTGAATTACTATAGTGGATGTGTTACCATAGCAACCGTAGAATAGCCACAACAGGTGAATTACTATAGTGGATGTGTTACCATAGCAACTGTAGAATCACCTCAACAGGTGAATTACTATAGTGGATGTGTTACCATAGCAACCGTTGAATAGCCACAACAGGTGAATTACTATAGTGGATGTGTTACCATAGCAACCGTAGAATCACCACAACAGGTGAATTACTATAGTGGATGTGTTACCATAGCAACTGTAGAATAGCCACAACAGGTGAATTACTATAGTGGATGTGTTACCATAGCAACTGTAGAATAGCCACAACAGGTGAATTACTATAGTGGATGTGTTACCATAGCAACCGTAGAATCGCCACAACAGGTGAATTACTATAGTGGATGTGTTACCATAGCAACTGTAGAATCGCCACAACAGGTGAATTACTATAGTGGATGTGTTACCATAGCAACTGTAGAATCACCACAAGAGATGAATTCTCGTATAGTATGGCTCAAAAACACTACAGTATTTACTATCAGTTACTAGCATTAGCTTTCATACTATTATTATTTTTTCATACTATTAAAAGCATACATAATTATGACTATTTCATTTTAAGAGCAGATTGCAGTTGTGGGTTTGGTGTTTTTAGGTTCACAAGAGCGCCATCAGCTTCAGCACAATGTGCCTTTATTTAAATAATTCATAAAGATTCTTGAATAATTCATACCAAACACTTTCATCATCTGAGGTGAAAAGACATGCTTAAGAAAGTGTAAACGACTGAGATGTTTAATTCATGGACAGCACAAAAATATGCTCTGCTGAAGTTCTTATCAAGTTACCAAAAACTGTATTTCTGAACTTTATAATTAATTCAGCAAAAAATAATTCCTGAACTTTTAAAACAACTTAAAAACAACTTAACAACTAATCATCACAACAAATTAATTACCATAATCGTGTTACCATAGCAACTATAGAATCAACACAGCATATTAATTACTATATTTGCTGTTACCATAGCAACTATAGAATCACCACGACAGATCAATTACTGTAGTTGTTGTTACCATAGCAACTATAGAATCACCACAGCATATTAATTACTATAATTGCTGTTACCATAGCAACTATAGAATCACCACGACAGATTAATTACTATAATTGCTGTTACCATAGCAACTATAGAATCACCACAGCATATTAATTACTATAATTGCTGTTACCATAGCAACTATAGAATCACCACAGCATATTAATTACTATAATCGAGTTCCCATAGCAACTATAGAATCACCACAGCATATTAATTACTATAATTACTGTTACCATAGCAACTATAGAATCACCACAACAGATTAATTACTATAATCGAGTTGCCATAGTCGACGCGGTGGCGCAGTGGGTAGCACGTTCGCCTCACAGCAAGAAGGTCGCTGGTTCGAGCCTCGGCTGGGTCAGTTGGCATTTCTGTGTGGAGTTTTGCATGTTCTCCCCGTGTTGGCGTGGGTTTCCTCCGGGTGCTCCGGTTTCCCCCACAAGTCCAAAGACATGTGCTATAGGGAAATTGGGTAAGCTAAAATTGTCCGTAGTGTATGTGTGTGTGAATGAGTGTGTATGAATGTTTCCCAGTGATGGGTTGCAGCTGGAAGGGCATCCGCTGCGTAAAACATATGCTGGATAAGTTGGCGGTTCATCCCGCTGTGGCGACCCCAGATTAATAAAGGGACTAAGCCGAAAAGAAAATGAATGAATGAATGAATGAGTTGCCATAGCAATTATAGAATCACCACAACAGATTAATTACTAT
>CAIGQV010019150.1:2594632-2605203 GCA_903798115.1 Danio jaintianensis | reverse complement strand
TCGATACTATTTTAAATTTAGTTTTATTTCGATACTATTTTTTAAATGTAGTTTTATTTCGATACTATTTTAAATGTAGTTTTTTCGATACTATTTTTAAATTTAGTTTTATTTTGATACTATTTTAAATTTAGTTTTATTTCGATACTATTTTTAAATTTAGTTTTTTTCGATACTATTTTTACATTTAGTTTTATTTCGATACTATTTTTAAATTTAGTTTTATTTCGATGCTATTTTTAAATTTAGTTTTATTTCGATACTATTTTTAAATTTAGTTTTATTTTGATACTATTTTAAATGTAGTTTTATTTCGATACTATTTTTAAATTTAGTTTTATTTCGATGCTATTTTAAATTTAGTTTTGATTTCGATGCTATTTTAAATTTAGTTTTGATTTTGATACTATTTTAAATGTAGTTTTGATTTCGATACTATTTTAAATGTAGTTTTATTTCGATACTATTTTAAATTTAGTTTTATTTCGATACTATTTTTACATTTATTGTACATTTCAGTTTAGTTTTAGTTCATTTCATTAATGATTTTGTTTGTTTTGTTTAGTTTTTATTTTGTGGATACATTTCTATTTAGTTTTAATATATTTAATTTGGATTTCAGTAATAGTAGTTTATCAGAGTGAACAGAACACATTCAGTGTCCACCAGAGCAAAATTTAGTGTTTGCACAGTTTACGTTCACTCTCCTGCAAACTAAATAGTGATAAAAATAAAACAATAGTTTTAACACAATCCAAAACCACACAAATGCAACAAATAAAAGTTAAATGATGAAGGATTCATTCAATCTTCTTCGTATTAAAGACCATACTGTATATGTAGTTAAACATAACTAGTCTACATTTTATTTGCAAATAAAGAAAAGTTAGAAGACATGTTTTATTCTTATATAGAAAGGGTGTTTTGTAAATAATAATCCTGCTCTTGACTGATGTGTTTGTGTGTAAAAGCGCCATCTACAGGTGATTCTCTAAACAGCCGCAGGTCAGATTTTTCGCCACAATTATGAGTGCTTATTAATTATTTTTTATTTAATTATGATTTTATTTCAGTTATCTTTTCAGTGACTGTTGTTAGTTTAGTTTTAGTTTTTCCATTTATTGTGAATTTTGTAATTTTAATGTTGTTTCACCAATAGTTTTAGTTTTCGTTTATTAAAATAACCTTGATCCAGTAGAGTCCAGACCTGAAAACACTCCTCCAGGCCAGCAGAGGGCAGCACTGACGTCCAGTTCATCCGAGAGTAGAAATGAGGGTGAAAAGGCTGCAAACGCTCCAGCGAAGACGCTGACTGACAGGAATGCAGGAAAACGTGAGTGTTTAAAATAATAGTTCGCCTAAAAATGAAAATTACTTTGACAATTTACATATGTATACGTATATAACTTTTTTTCGGTCAGACGGACACAGTCATAATAGTCTTCAATTTGATCCTGTCTCTTCCATGCTGAATAATGGTGTTAAAGAGTAGCAGCCCTTTATTGAAACTATTAAAAGTACGTAAATATGTCGTCAAATTTCTCCACATGCCACCAGGGGGCAAATGGAAAACTCCAAGGGAAATGGGCTCATTTTACATCTTCGCGAGAGTTAAACTGTTGCGTTTTACTGTTTCTGAATCCATTCAGCTGATCTGGGGTCTGACGGGAGCACTGTTAAGGCTGATTTATACTTCTGCGTCAAGTGCACGCGTATGCTCCGGTGCAGCCTGCGCGTGGTTGCATAGCCCTCACCGTGGCCGTCGCCGACGCTGACCTCTCAAAAAATGTAACTACACGTCGCAACAACGCGTAGCGCAAGCTCTGTGATTGGTCGGCTTGGTATCGCTGACGAGTGTGGGCGGGGGTGAGAGCCGCACGAGCCCAAAATGAGCGAGTTTGAACTACTTCTACATTAAGTGAAGTGAAGTGAAGTGAAGTGAAGTGAAGTGAAGTGTAGTGTGTGAATTTGTGCTCTGCATTTAACCCATCCAAGTGCACACACACAGTTAGTGAACACACACATACCGTGAACACACACCCGGAGCAGTGGGCAGCCATGCTGCGGCGCCCGGGGAGCAGTTGGGGGGAACGGTGCCTTGCTCAAGGGACTCACCTCAGTCGTGGTATTGAGGGTGGTGGAGAGTGCTGGTCATTCACTCCCCCCACCCCCAATTCCCGCTGGTACCGAGTATCGAACCAGCAACCTTCGGATCACGAGTCCAACACTCTAACCACCAGGCCACGACTGCCCCAGTAAGGTTAAGGTAGCGTTCAGAAAAAACAAAACACCAGCGAAAAAACTCGACACAGAGGAACATAAACACCTACTGCCAGCTAACACTTCTGCCGTTTGGGAAGTGTTATTGCAGAGCAACACAAACAGCGCGCAGAAGTATAAATGCACGGCAACGTGCAAGGCAGGCGCCGTGGGTCACGCCTAACACTCCATGCAGAAGTATAAACCAGGCTTTAGCTTAGCATAGATCATTAAATCGGATTCGAACTCCATAAACGTCATAACACTCAATTAAACCTGTTTGAGTTTCTGTTGAGCGCAAAGGAAGATATACTGAAGAGTGCTTCACCATTGACTTCCATAGTATTTTTCATTTCCACTATGGATGCCAAGGGCTGTTTTTTCCAGCATTCTTCAGAATATCTTCCTTTGTGTTCAACAGAGAAAAGAAACACTTGAGTGTGAGTAAATGATGAGGAAATGTTCATTTTTTGGCTGAACTGTCACTTTGATAACCAAATGTGTTTATAATCAGGTCCGACTTTTCCCAAACACTCCCGTCCACCTCCACCTGTGCTCCGCAAGTCAGCGTCCACCTCACAGGTGAGTTGTTTGTTTATTGGGGATGCATTGAAATGAAAATTCCTGACTGAAACCAAAAACCAAAAAAGAAGAAAGCAAGGCCGAAAACCGAAACACCAAAATAAATGATGCCCATTATTACCATTGCATTTATGCCTATGACTGTGTACTAACCTTACTATAATCAAGGCATTGCAATTGCATAAATATTAAAGTTTCAAAGAATAAATCAATTGCAAATGATGAAAATATTTATTTAGCACATTGCAACGATGGGTTATCATCACTTCTGCAGATGGGGACTTCAGACAGATAACATCTAGCTGTTGAGCTTGTCGTCTGACTGACATTTGAGAAAGATTTGAGAGAGTGGATTTAAATAGGGCCAGTGCATAACTTAACATTTTTGTCAAATTAAAAGAAATATCTAGCAGAAATATGGCTACAGTCTGATAGTCACACATATGGTAGCCTAAGTCAGAACAGAATAGCCTACCTATTATTTTTTGAGGCGCTTACTTGCAGGATTTCACTGCACATATATCAGACATCTAGTAAAGATGTTTTTCCTGCGCTCTGATCTCCTCCTCCTGCGCTGCACTCTTGGGACATTTTCGGCTGAAAATTTTTGGTGGCTGAATATTGGATGCATCCCAAATGTTTTTTACATGACTGTCTGCAATATTCCTTTCTGATTGATCAGTCGCAACATTCCAAGGTCTGTTATTCCCAGATAACAACCACTGAATAACACAGACTCATCTGCATGTTTTAAATCATCTTGATTGTCAGTGAATACACTCACATCCATATTTATTTGCTTGTCCGCCACAGTTTTTGTCTGTTTGGCGCCATCTAGTGTCTGAATAATGCATAGGCTGGTGTATGCTCCATTCAGCTGGTTTCATTTCTGACAGCTTTTACCTTTAATTACAGAATTAATAAGCTGTTATATCTCAGAACACTGTTTTGTGTCTAATTTTATGTTTTGTGGCAGGTAGCCGTGTAATAATCAGGATAAAGTACATCCAGGCGGTTGTTTTTGCAGAATAAAGCCTTCATTTATAAGCCAATATGCCTTTCAGGTTTATTCTGTGATAACAACCACCTGAGTGTACTTTATTCCTTATTAACCAGTGTATGAAGATTAGTGTGTTTCAGTTGCTGATAATGTGTGTGTGTGTGTGTTCAGGTGACAGTGGATATCTCCAGCACTGCTGAAGCCTCAGTTCCTCCTCTTCCTCCCAGGTACTGCAGTGTTTTCCCTTCCTCAAATGAACCGTCTGCTTTCATTTTCTCTTGCTGGTGCAATTTGGCGTCAGGCATGACAAGAGTGGGGTTTTTTTTTGCTAGTCTTCGCCCGGCACAAGTATCATTTTCATGTCCTGTGCCACGTTGTTTAACTAGCAAATAGGAAATGATGCTGGAAAGAAGGTGTGTTAAGGCGCATTGTTGACACATTGCTATTTTAAGTTAATTGAAAGAGACTAAATGCTGCTCTAAAATCACAGGCTTTTTTGTAATTTAAAGAGTGTGTTAATGATATGCGGGTCCAAAATGCACATACATGTTGCTTATTACACACACAGGGATGCGCAGCAGCACACAGATATCTTTAAATGTGAAATTTAATGGATTAAAATGTAAAAGACTACTATTATTGTCTACATAAATATAAAAATGCTACCTCCTCCTCAAGGGATTTGGTGGAATCCGGCTCATTGTGTAGACGGTCTTTAACCTTGCGCATAAGCAGATCAGTTTTCTCGCTAGTGAAGCGTTTAGTTGTTCCACTTATAAAATCCATCATGTAAATAGCAAATCTGCCATGATGTGATCACAACTCACTCTTAAAGGGAATGGGAGATTAGTCTCTGATTGGTTTGTCCACGTTAATGCCCAAAACACACCCATAACTCATTAAGAGAATAAAGATAACTCTTTTAAACCATGCGCCGAGTGTTTTTCCCATCTTTAAAAA
Organism: Danio jaintianensis; assembly: GCA_903798115.1. Lineage (NCBI taxonomy): Eukaryota > Metazoa > Chordata > Actinopteri > Cypriniformes > Danionidae > Danio > Danio jaintianensis. The sequence continues at coordinate 2,600,402 of CAIGQV010019150.1, read as the reverse complement.
TGCAAAGGTGGATTCACAAACCCGCTGAATGCAGTTGCACCGTGCGTTTCAAACCATGCTCTGAGATTGTTAAAATAGAGCCTTCTGTGTTTGTGTTTCAGACCCAGTGGGAACAGACTCCTCCCCCTCCGTCCTCCTCCAATGAAAGTGAACAGACCTGCAGGCTCCTCCTCCTCCCCTGCTATGACCAATCAGCTTCCAGACAGCAGGGTTCCGAAGAGAGGCCCGCCCCTCCCGCCCCGCCCCAGACCCGGACACCCGCTGTACAAACGCTACTCTGTGAGTGTTTCAGGAGAACAGGAAGTCAAATCTAAGTACTCCAACATCAATGGCAGCTTTGATCATTAATATAATGTTGTTTATATGTTTGCTCATTAGAGGAAAGAGCTTAAAGAAGATTTAGAGGTGAAGAATCCTGACAAAGAGAAAGAGGAGGCGTCTGAGGAAACTAATTTGCATGTCAGTATACACACACAAACATACACACACCTACATACATGCGTACATACAGACAGGCACACACATACACATAACCATACAAACATTCACAGACACATATAAATACACACAATGTATACAACACACATGAACACAAACACATACAGACATGCATCACAAACATTCACACACACATATAAATAGACACATTCACACAACGCGTACAACACACATGGACACACACATACTGTACATATACACACATACATAAGCTTGTGTACACATAGATACACATACATACATGCATACAGACAAACAAACGTACACATACACACATCACAAATATATGAATAGACACATACACAATGTGTGCAACACACATGGACATGTATACATACACACACCCAGACACACACACACACTTACACACACAATGCATACAACACAGATAGAGACACAAATGCACACAAACACACACACATGCATAATCGAACACACACACATACAATGCATACAACACTCATAGACACATACATATGTGCACACACACACATGGACACGTACACATAAGTACATACACTCTCACGCTCACTCTCTGTCTCTCACACACACACACACACACACACACATACAATGAATACAACACATTATGCAAATGCTGTAAACTGTATGAAATATGATCTTCCGCTTCAGGAGGAGGAGCAGTTCTTGATTGTCCTGGATGAAGCAGACGTCCCAGAAACACCAGCAAACACACTCCATGACCTCCGACACTCAGAGGTCAAAGGTCAAGATGAGGCTGTCAGTGAGGTTCACCTGGAGGACGCGACCTCAGAGAAACAGATCCAGCAGAACACACAAAACAGGTGGAACATGACGAGAAAAGGATATTATATACCATATACCAAATTATATACCAATAACTTATTGTTAAACTTTATAAACAGTATCAGAGCTGACATTTTCCATCATGTTGTGCTTTAGCTGCAGATGCTAACCTCACAGCAGACTCCACATGAGTGTCTAACACACACTCTTATGTATGTTCATCATATTATTATGTTTAAAGAGTGAATTGACTGAAATATGACAGTCGACACATCATTAATCTACTGTTGGTGAATCCTAAACATTAATGAGAGAAGAATAACGACATGCCTCAATGCCTTCCAGAGTTTCCCGCCACAGGAAGTGACATCACTGTGAGCAAGTCACATGCTTTCTCTATCAGCACTTTATAGATTGATCTGCCTTTTATAACCGATGTAGCAGAGTCGAGCAGAACGCAGAGACACACACTACATGTGTATTTATCACTCAAATGACTAATAATACAGGAAATCGATGTTACATGCTAATGTTTATTTAAATTAGTAGAGCAAACACACACAAAAGATGCAAATTAGACTTAATTATTTAATGATTGAAGCTGAATGTATGATTCAGGAGGCGGAGACAGTCAGAAATAGCTCTAGTGGAGTCTTTAAGTTCATATTTACAAGACTAAATGTCTCTAAACACACAAACAAACAATAGTTTTAGAGATAACTTGATATAATTTGTGTTATTATTCAAATAATAATAAGGTTTATCATGGAGACGTGGCGTCACGGTGGCACAGTGGGTAGCACGTTCGCCTCACAGCAAGAAGGTCGCTGGTTCGAGCCTCGGCTGGGTCAGTTGGCGTTTCTGTGTGGAGTTTGCATGTTCTTGCATGTGTTGGCGTGGGTTTCCTCCTGGTGCTCCGGTTTCCCCCACAGTCCAAACACATGCGCTATAGGGGAATTGGGTAGGCTAAAATTGTCCGTAGTGTATGTGTGTGAATGAGTGTGTTTCCCAGTGATGGGTTGCAGCTGGAAGGGCATCCGCTGTGTAAAACATATGCTGGATAAGTTGGCGGTTCATTCCGCTGTGGCGACCCCAGATTAATAAAGGGACTAAGCCGAAAAGAAAATGAATGAATGAATCATGGAGACGCAATGTGGATCCACAATTCTAGAATCATCCATATACATTTAAAGTATATTTGTTTAAAGTCAATATTTAAGGGTGCACACACTAGGCTATCTGAATCATGCCTGGGTGCGTTTCCCGGTTTGTTTGACAAGTGTGAGTGCTCCGAATCGGGCTCAGGTGCGGTACGCTTGTAGTGTGAGTGCAAACCGTGCCTGAGCCTGAAACTGAAGATGCAACGTCACTTTTAAGGGACTGTTTGATATGGATTTATTAATCATTCTTACTGTTCAATGAACACGAACTGTCCTAGTTTATTAAAGACTCAAACCCCTCACTGCACGACAGCTGCACCTTCAGCAGACCTCCTAATACCTGCAGCACCAGGACTTTATGACAATGTAAGAGCAACAAAAGTGCTGGATCTGTTCAGCAGAAGATCTGACTGTGTGTCACTGCATCCCAAACCACTAAACCGATATAACTAAAGCAACGTCCACTGCTGAGTGAGAGCGCTTCTCTTCTGTTACACTGAACAGTCAAATCATCGATGACGGAAGCGTGCTCCGCCTCGGAAGGTAAAGATGCAGAGTGAGTGCAGGCCGAGGGGGAGAGGGGAGGGGGGACAATCATGCTTCGGCATGGTTCAATACAACCGTACCTAGTGTGAGTACACCCTAAATATATGTGTTAAATGTTAAATGCAAAAGTTAAATATTAAAAATTACAGAAATATTTTGGTTTAACATATATAATTGAGTGCATTTAATCCTTTGTGCTATATCATTCATTCATTAATTTTCCTTCAGCTTAGTCCCTTTATTCATCAGGGGTCGCCACAGCAGAATGAACCGCCAACTATTCCAGCATATGTTTTGCGGATGCCTTTTTAGCCGCAACCCGGTACTGGGAAACACCTATACACACTCATTCACACACACTCATACACTACGGCCAATTTAGTTCATCAATTCCCCTATAGCGCATGTGTTTGGACTGTGGGGGAAACCGGAGCACCCGGAGGAAACCCACGCCAACACGGGGAGAACATGCAAACTACACACAGAAACGCTCACTGACCAAGCCGGGACTCGAACCAGTGACCTTCTTGCTGTGAGGCCACAGTGCTAACCACTGAGACACCGTGCCGCCCAGTAAAACCCTCAGTAAAATGTGTACAGTTCGTAAGGTAAACACTCTTTACATTCTTTAAAAGTTTAAAGAATGTCTTTCTCTGTCCCTCTTTTCAAGGTTGGTTGTGGCTCGTTTTGCATTCGAGGGCGAGGAGGCGGAGCTGTCGTTCAGTGAGGGTGAAGTCATCACTCTAATAGAATATGTAAATGAGGAGTGGGGGCGTGGCAGCCTGAACAGCCGAATCGGAATCTTCCCCCTCAGCTTCATCCAGGCTGCAGAGGACACTGAAGCGTCGCCAGGGAAACCGGCTCTGGAGTCTCCTGGTAAATAAACATTCCTTTTCTGAATATTCATTAAGCACGGACCAATCAGTGTTGAGCGTCACTGAAACTGGCCAAAATCAAAAGACAGTAATTATTTATGTATGTGAAGTCTGTGAACATGCATGGTTCAGAATAATAACAGAAGTTGAGGAAATGGTCAAGTTACAAAGAAACAAAGAATATTGAGTAAATATCTGTTTTTCTCCTCAAATACAAAATAATTGTTTCAATTTGAAATGTTTATGCATTATTAATAGAAGATGTGATAGATAGATGATTATATGCTCAGAAACTTTGTATTTTTGTTATTTAATTATTTTTGTTGCTTTACATTGTGGTTATTATATATATATATATATATCAGAACGTCAAGGTGCTCCAGGATTGGCCAGCCCAATCACCAGACATGAACATTATTGAGCATGTCTGGGGTAAGATGAAGGAGGAGGCATTGAAGATGAATCCAAAGAATCTTGATGAACTCTGGGAGTCCTGCAAGAACGCTTTCTTTGCCATTCCAGATGACTTTATTAATCAGTGATTTGAGTCATTGCAGAGATGTATGGATGCAGTCCTCCAAGCTCATGGAGTCAGACACAATATTCATTCTTTCTCCACTGCAGCGTGACTTTGTATTCTATACTGGACATTATTTCTGTTCAGTGACAAGACTTTTGTCTAAGCAAAGTCAGACCTTACTGTCCTAATGAAATCATTCAAAATCAAGGCATGATCATATTTTATTGTGGTCAAATAAGCGTAATCTAGAGGCCTTTGCCTTTCATATAAGACACTTCTGATACCAAATGATCAACTAGACGTCCAGTTATTATGTGTTGTTCCTAAAACTTGAATAGGCCACAAGACTTTTATCAGGTAGTGTATTGCGATATGAATTCAGATTCACCAGTTGACTGGAATAGCTCTATTTGGAAAGAATTGACAATTGTGGTGATTTTGTAGAGGAGTGCATCTGCATAAAATACAATACACCAATCACAGGTATTGATAAATACAGTAGAGCAAAAATGCAAGTAAAACAAACTGTTTTCTGGGAGTCGAGCAATATTCAGGTACACAAATTGAATAATCAGATATATGTACATAATTACATTCATTCATTCATTTTCTTTTCGGCTTAGTCCCTTTATTAATCTGGGGTCGCCACAGCGGAATGAACCGCCAACTTATCCAGCATATGTTTTACGCAGCGGATGCCCTTCCAGCTGCAACCCATCACTGGGAAACATCCATACACACACTCATTCACACACATACACTACGGACAATTTATCCTACCCAGTTCACCTATACCACATGTTTTTGGACTTGTGGGGGAAACCGGAGCACCCGGAGGAAACCCACGCGAACACGGGGAGAACATGCAAACTCCACACAGAAACGCCAACTGACCCTGCCGAGGCTCAAACCAGCGACCTTCTTGCTGTGAGGCCACAGTGCTAACCACTGAGCCACCGTGACGCCCTACATAATTACAGTTAATCTTTTTTTTAAGTTACAAACTGTGTAATTTCTTGCGCCTGAATGTTTGGCCTGGTTTGTACGCCCTAAAACACATGCAAATGACAAACATTTCGGTAACTTTACGATTAAACTTTGAAATGACTCCACATATGATCAACTGCGGCTCCTGCTCAACTATAATCTCGATTCGACATTGCAGATCATGTGATGTGACCACTGCAGATGCAAACATTGTGATATCTATGCTGATACCAGATATTGTGCAGCCCTGATATAGATATAAGAGAGATATAGATGTGTGTTTACATGTATATGTGTATGTATGATATGATGTGTGTTTATGTATACATTTAAATATATGTGTGTGTGCGCATGTATATATTATATCATATATACATTACATAACTTATATGTATATATTACAATCATATATATTG
>CAIGQV010019150.1:2465580-2483852 GCA_903798115.1 Danio jaintianensis | reverse complement strand
CACACACACACACACACACACACACACACACACACACACACACACACACACACACACACACACACACACACACACACACAAACTCAAATACACACACACACTCACTCACTCATGCACACACACTTTCACACACTCACACACATACACACTCAAACACACACACACAACAAACTCACTCACTCATGCACACACACACACACACTAACTTATACAAACTCACATCCACACACACACACATTTGCGTGCTCTCTCACACACACATTCACACACTTTCATCATTGCATTGGCTCCCTATTAAATATCCTATACATTTTTACATTTTATTGACTACCTACAAAGCCCTGAACGGCTTAGCTCCCCAGTACTTGAGGGAGCTCCTGGTGTATTATATCCCCTCACGTCCACTACGCTCAATTAATTCTGGACAATTGATTATTCCCAGAATATCAAAATCAACTGTAGGCGGTAGATCTTTCTCATATCTAGCACCTAAACTCTGGAACAGCCTTCCCAGCACAGTTCGGGAAGCAGACACACTCTGTCAGTGTAAAACTAGATTAAAGACACATCTCTTTGCATTAGCATACACATAAAACACAAATGCTTTTGAAATACAAATCCTATAAAGGATTGTTAGTCTGCATTATTTAGGGCAACCGGAGCCGGGAACACTTCCCAAAAGACATTATAATTTGAACGGCATCTGCGCTTATGTTAGTCTTTTTTTTATTCCCGAGGTTTCTATAATCCTGGACCAGGCCGTATCCTGAGCAGCTGCTGTGGTGGTCATGAGTCTGATTCCTGTAAGACCCTAGTGACAGACGAGTCTTCGCATTGATCCTGAAGGGCCAGCCTGCACACCAGCCGGTGACCTCTCCCACCTGCAGCTTCTCCACGATGGACGTCCAGCGTTCTCCAGCCTCCGGCGCCTAGACTGCAGCTCTGCACAAGACGTTTGGCCATAGGAGAAATGGTCGTGCCCAACTGAGCCTGGTTTCTCTCGAGGTTTTTTTTCCTTCACTTTCATCAATTGGTGAAGTTTGTTCCTCGTCGCTGTCGCCACTGGCTTGCATGGTTCGGGACCTGTGGAGCTGCGCATCGATGGATTTGTTCTTCAGTGTTTGGACTTTAAGCAGTGAAAATTAAACCACACTGAACTGAACTAAACTGAACTTAAACTCTGAAAACTGGACTGACACTAGGTACGTTTCCATCCACCTATTTTTATGCGCATTTTGGATATGCGCATAAAAAATCGGTTGATGGAAACGCTAAGATGCGCATAAATTTTGGAAATGCGCATTAAAAATGTATGCGCATAACTGAGAAGGATAAACTTTTTATTCGATAAGAAAAGATGCACATAAACTGCGATGGAAACACTTTTACCGAACACATTCCAGTATGCGCATTAAAAAAAGGTCATGTGATTTGGTTATAAGAGATCATGTGATGATAAAAATGTGTGTAAATGGACAAACCAGCAGGCTGAGCACACTGTAGAACATCTGAAATGTTGTTTTGGTCATTCTAAAATGCCTTAAACATTTCAGTATTAGTGTTATTATATTATTAATGACCTCCAGAATCAAGAGCGTCTGTGCTCCGCGTCTCACGCCTTCAAACGCCGCCACGTGTTCACTGCGTGTCAGCATTGCCTTCTGAGGCGCAAGTCATTTATTAAATGAAGAAAAGATTCACGCAGCTTCTCCTACCTCAGCAAATTCCGTTTTTACTGTTGATATTTGGCGCCATTTAATCAGGAAGTGACGATTTTGTTCTCTTTGACTCGTTGGATGGAAACGCTGCTTTATTCGCACATCTTTTATGCCATTTTCCAGTTTTGCGCATGAAGTTAATTCGCATTTTTGGATGGAAACATAGCTAGTGTTTCAATTCACTATAATCTTCTATGTGAAGCTGCTTTGACACAATCTACATTGTGAAAGCGCTATAGAAATAAAGATGAAGTGAATTGAATTGAATACAAACACACATTTGCACACTCACACACATACTCAAATACACACACAACAAACGCACACACACTCGTACAAACTCACATTCACACACTCACACACATACACTCTTTCTGTTTCTCTCACACACACTCACACACACTCTCGATCTCTCTCTCACACACTTACACATACACACTCACATCCACGCATACTCACTTTCTCACACACACACACACACACACACACACTCACATCCACACATACTCACAAACACACACACATATACTATTTCTTTCTCTCTCACACACACATACACTCACACACACACACTCACGCGCACAAAAAAAATAAAAATGCCAGTAATTAATATTCCCTTGAATGATTTCTCGCTAAATATAAGAGCAGTGTGTGTGTGTGTCCAGTAACCAGCACAGAGTAAATCTGCACATGCATATTCAGAACATCGATAATTTGAGACTATCTGGTATAAAAGGGTAAAACTGCTAAAACACACACACCGTTTCTGCTTCGTCTGCTGATTGTGGAGTAAAGTGTGATCTGGACAGACCTCGTGAGATTCCCTCGTCTAAACAAAGTCCCACAGAAACAGGACACAGAGAAACCGATGCTAATCAATCAGAAATCAATCAATAAATGAGGAATCGAGCGATGTCCTGAGGTGTGCTCTTCAAACTCCTCTTCTGTGGTGTTGGTGGTGGTGATGCAGCATCTGTTTTGGTCAAGCTGGTGAGAAACGCTCAATCTGTGGCGGTTTGTGTTGGTTTGAGCACAACTGTTGTTCTGAAGGAAACGAGTAAAAGAAGCAGCTGAAAGTAGGACAGATGAGGTGAAGGGACGTTACACTCGTCCCGTCTCAACATCGTCTTTGTTTGCACGTCTTTATCTTAAGCTCAAACTTTAACTACCAATCGCTAAAAATGACACACACAAGTATAGGCTGCAGACAGTACACAGCGGAAGAGGAAATCATTAGATCTACTCCTGCGAAATTCTAATTTTACATTCAAATGTTACATTAAAATATTCAAATTTTTAATTATTTTTTTTTTTATTCAAATTAAAATGTTAAATTAAAATGTTCCATTTAAGTTCAAATTTTTTAATTCAAGCTTAAATTTTAAATTCAAATGTTAAATTCAAATGTTCCATTAAAATTCTAATTTTAAATTCAAATTCAGTTTTTAAAATCAAATCTTAAATTTAAATTCAAATGTTTCATTAAAATACAAAATTTTTAAAATTCAAATTTTAAATCCAAATGTTACAATTAAATTCAAATTTTTTAATTCAAATTTTAACTTCAAATTCAAATTTTTAAAATCGAATGTTATATTTAAATTCAAATGTTAAAATCAAATGTTTCATTAAAATTCAAATTTTTAAAAATTCAAATTCAATTTTTTAATCCAAATGTTACAATTAAATTCACATTTTTTAATTCACATTTTTAAAAATTCTAATTCAAATGTTAAAATCAAATGTTACATTAAAATTCTCATTTTAAATTCAAATGTTCAAATATTTGACTGCCATTTAACAGAGCAAAGACGTGTTTCAGAGTATTTCCTGTTGCATTCGTCTTCAGGAGAAGTTTGACTGGAATTATTATGTTTTATATTATTTAAATATTTTATATACAATTAGTATTCATTTATTTATTATGATTTAAAATTAGTTTTTGAATTATTTTAAAAATGTAAAACTGCTGTGGTCAATATTATTAGCCCCCTTAAGATATTATTTTTCGATCGTCTACAGAATAAACCACTGTTGTCCTAATTAACCTAGTTAAGCCTTTAAACGTCACTTTAAGCTGAATACTAGTATCTTGAAGAATATCTAGTCAAATATTATGTGCTGTCATCATGGCAAAGATAAAAGACATCAGTTATTAAAACTATTATGTTTAGAAATGAGTTGAAAACATTTAACATTGCTTGGGAAATATTTGAAAAATAATTAAAATTGCACCGGAGGACTAATATATTCGCCTTCGACTGTTTATATATATTGAAATATCATTTAAAAAACTTCTAATTCACATTTAATAACAAAAAAATTATATTGTAAGACTAAAATAATTATATTATGATTTATTTTTCGTCTCCTTTTGCGATTACGGGCTAATATTGGTCTGATCAGATGATAAGTGTCAGACAGAAAGTCACCGATATAAACTACTGTCCGAAATCTGTAATAATTATGTTTTTAAAAAAGTCTCTCCTGCATTTTTTGATCACAAATATGCTAAAAATATAAAATTATATTACAATTTAAAATGAGTTTTTTTGGTGTGAATATACCAAATAAGATGATTTATTTCTGTGATGTGAAGCTGAATTTCCAGCATCATTAGTGCAGTCTTCAGAGTCACACGATCCTTCAGAAATCAGTATAATATGAGGACTTCATGATTTATGATTATTAATTCAGTTTTAAAAACAGCTGAAATGCTTGATATTTTTCTGGAGACTGTGAAACATTTTATTTGTCATGATGCACAAATTAATAGAAATCAGTATAAATTATTTTACATATGTTTCTTATTTTGTTGGCTAAAATAGATGGTTACAAATATGACAATGGAAAAGATAACCTATATATTAAGAGAGATGGGTGGCACGGTGGTTCAATGATTATCACTGTGGCCTCACAGCAAGAGGGTTGCTGGTTCGAGTCCCGGCTGGGTCAGTTGGCGTTTCTGTGTGGAGTTTGCATGTTCTCCCCGTGTTGGCGTGGGTTTCCTCCGGGTGCTCCGGTTTCCCCCACAGTCCAAACACATGCGCTATAGGGGAATTAATGAACTAAATTGGCCGTAGTGCATGAGTGTGTGTGTGAATGAGTGTGTATGGGTGTTTCCCAGTACTGGGTTGCGGCTGAAAGGGCATCCGCTGCGTAAAACATATGCTGGAATAGTTGGCGGTTCATTCCATTGTGGCAACCTCTGAAATAAAGACTAAGCCGAAGGAAACAAATGAATGATTAAGAGAGAGTTTGGGAGGGAGTTTGGGGATCTTTCAAAATGTTCCCAAAATGTGGTGCTAATGATAATACTGAGATGTCATTTTTCTTGTTGTTTTATTTATTTGTTTTCCTTTTCTTTCATTTTTGTACTTTATCAGCAATATCAGTGCATATGTATAAGTTAAAATGCATTCAAATTATTACTTTTATTCTTTTTAAATTGACTAATCTAAAACTTTTCAACACTGCTAATAATAATAATCATAATCATAATAAAAGTTTGTTGATCATCAAATCCTCATATTATACTGATTTCTGAAGGATCGTGACTCTAAAGACTGCAGTAGTGATGCTAGAAAGATCAGCTTTACATCACAGATATAAGTTACACTTTACTATATATTCACAACATTTTATTTTAAATTATAATAATATTTAACATTTTTAAGTGTATTTTTAATCAAACAAATGCATGAGCAGAGGAGACATACTTTCCAAATGTTAACCGCTAATATTAATGTGTATCTTCTAACCTCAGTCTGTACAGTTGCTCTCATTTTGCCGCCAAAACACAAGATCAACATGCTTTAATCATCAGTCTCAGATCAGTCGGTTTCCATGGCGATGACGACAGCGTCAGTGGGCGGAGTCACAGATGAGGCAGGCCACGCCTCTTTCCCACCCCCATCCACCGGCAGCTGTCTGGCTCTAGCAGAACAATCCGGACTATCATGAAGAGCGTCCCCTGTCCCAATAGCGGACTCTGCAGGTAAATTTCCATCTTCATCCTCCTCATCTTCATCTTCCTCATGTTCCACACGGCAACGACAAACCTCAATACCAGAATCTCCGGTCAGCCGTCGCTGCTGAAAGTGTGTTTGGTCCACATCCAGATCGCTAACAGCTGAATCCCGGCGCTCCGGTTCAACACCAGGAGAAAACAGAGCGTTTCTGGGCGGAGACTGGGGGGGTGGAGCTACTGGCTCCTCCCTCTTCTGCTCGGGATGAGCACCAATCGGATCAGAGATGGAAAAGAGATGCGAAGATGAAGTGGAAATGCTAAGGCTGGTGATATTCTTTGTCGTCGGACTGTCAATGTTTTTAGTACTAATCGCTTGGGATGTTTCTAACATCTCGTTATTATTATTAACGTTATCTGTGCTGCTGCTGCTGCTACTTTTGTTCTTCTGCACCACTTTGGAACCCGGAGGGGCGGGGCTTGGAAGCTCCGCCTCCTCAGGCGATTGGTCATTGAGCGCTGGAATGTTCTCGATGTGCATAACTGCTGAGTGGGTGTGGCCAGGTTCGTTAAGGGAGGGTGTGGAGGCGTGGCTTGTGTCAGTCTCGTCGGTGAGCTGGGCGGAAGAAGGGGAGGAGCTACAGGGCGATGACGGACAGCAGGAGTCACAGGAGCAGCTGGTGTAGTTGTCGGAGCTCTGCGATGACATCATGTGACTTGGGCCAGGGTGGGCGGAGCCTCGTGGGTAGGCCACCGAGCTGTAGGGAGGGGGCGGGGTGCTGGGCTGGGCTGCTACTTCCTCATAGGATGGCAGTTTGAGTGATGCGAGGAAACCTGCCAATGAGAACTTGAGGTTAACTAGTGGATCATAGTTTGTGTGCATAACAACAATGTACTAAAAATGGAAAATTAGCATAGTAAATTCCCCATAGTAAATGAGCACATTGACCGGACTAAGAAGATATTGGCCAACAAAGTCGTTTTTACACTGTTTTGGTACACAAATGTGTTCTTGGAGCTTTTTAGTGGTTTATACTTTGTTTATCCAACAACGATCTACTAAAAAGTTAAAAAAGTAGCATAGTAAATTCCCTGTAGTAAATGCACACCTCAATCTGACTATTAGATGCAGATATTGGCAAACAAAGTAGTTTTTACAGGATGTTTGGTACACAAAAGTGTTTTTGGAGCTTCGTAGTGATTTATACTTTGTGTACACAACAACGATGTACTCAAAATGGAAAAGTAGCTTGACCTGACTCAGAAGATATTGGCAAACAAAGTCGTTTTTACAGTTTTTTTGGCATACAAATGTGTTCTTGCAGCTTCTTATGATAACAGTTGAACCACTTAAGTCACATGAGTTGTTTTAACAATGCTTTGTTTCTTTTCTGGACTTTTTTGACTGTCTTGGGACCCTTACTGTCTATGGAGGATGAGGGAGCTCTCGGATTTAATCTAAAATATCTTAATTTCTGTTTGAAGATGGGCATTGGAACGACATGAGGGTGAGTAATTAATTACAGAATTTTTATTTTTGGGTGAACTAACTCTTTAAGGTCAAAAATTTAGATTTTTTTAAATTTTAGAGGTTTTTTGGGGGGGATTTTTCATGTCTTAGAGAAAACTGAAAAAAAACTTGAGCATAGTAAAGGCCCGTTCACACCAAGCATGATAAAATCATTCTGAATGTAAAACAGCAGAACTCAGACCACAGCTATAATGATAAAGATGTAGAGAAATAATATTGTCGAAACCAATTTCAGAACTTTTTTTTTCTCTAATAAATAATAAATGATAAAAGACTGACAGCCAATCAGAATCCAGCTAAATATATGTTTTGGCAAGTTTGTTATTACGCTAAACTGACTGCGGTCGCTAATTTCACCATGTGATTATATAGATTACCTGAGTTGGATTCACTGGTCAGATTCGCTAGTAGCACACTGAGGACACCTGCTGGTTAAAAGGAGGTAATGCAAAAGTATAAACTAAGTAATTTGTGTTTTTATTCCACTACACTGACTCTGATCGCTAATTTCCCTTTGTGATTATATAGTTTACACGAGTTGGATTCACTGGTCAGATTCGCTATTAGCACACTGATGACACCTACTGGTTAAAAGGAGGTAATGCAAAAGTATAAACTAAGTAATTTGTGTTTTTATTCCACTACACTGACTCTGATTTCTAAATTCACTATTTGATCAGGCAGATTACACAAGCTGGATTCACTGGCCAGATTCACTAGTAGCACACTGAGGATACCTGCTGGTTAAAAGGAGGTAATGCAAAAAGTATCAACTAAAAAAACTCAATTCATCAGTGTGGATGCAAATATGTTTATATTTAGATGTATAGTCATCGTGCTTAGTGTGAATGGGCCTTAAAATGAGTGAATAAACATGAGATGAGTGTGAGGTGTTCTTACTGAGGTCAAACATGGAGGACGGGTAGCTGCAGGCTCCGTGATACGCCATCAGGTTGATCTCTCTCTGCCTCTGCTGTTGCTGGACACGCTGCTTAGCCTGACGGTGGCGATACGCGCAGCAGCAGCTAAAGAGGATTAGCATACTCCACAGCAGCCAAAACCCTGAAGCACACACACACAGATTATGTACAAAAATTAATCAATCCTTTAAGCCAGTTATAGATAGAGGGATTTACATTGCAAATAATAATGGAAAAGTTTCATAAAAAAAAAAAAAAAATCAGTATGAGTAAGGGAGAATGCACATCTAGCTGGTGGTTATTGCAGAGTAAAGCACTACAGTTTTATTAGCTGTTGTAGAAGACTGAAGGGTTTATTCTGAATAACCACCAGCTGGATCTACATTATGCTGATTATTACACACCTACTGGACACTAAACTAAACTATTAGACACTAAACATTGATCTGAGCTCTTCAATTAAACATAAAACTTGCAGAAAGAAAAACGGCTGAATGGAGCTACTTTAACCTACGTATTATTATTATTATTCAGTCACTAGATGGCGCCAAACAGCTGAGTGACAGATAAGCACATTATTATTCTAACTGATATTTGTCGCCAGTTTATCAGGAAGTGATGATTTTGTTTACTTTGACTCACTGCTTAATATTTGCAAATGTTTTATGTTTATATATTCCAGTTTTGCACACAAGTCTAATTCCCATCTTTGGATGGAAACACAGCATTTTATTATCATAAATGTGGTTATTTTATTAACTTTTTTTTGTAAAATCAGTATAATTGATGTTATGGAGTTAAATGTAAAATGTCTCACAAAATTACTTATTCAATAAAATAATAAAAAATGATTACAAAGCATTTTCGATTTTGGTTTTCAACCAAGTGCATCCAGAATTTTCGATTTCTGCCCAGAATGTTGATTTCGGTGCATCTCTATCATTGGTGTGTGTTGCGCTGGACTCACACCACAGCTCATAGTAGTATTTATCAGGAAGTGATGATTTTGTTCTCATTTGTTTCTCATTGGATGGAAACGCTGCTTTATTTGCAAATATTTTATGCGATATTCCAGTTTTGCGCACAACACTAATTTGCATCTTTAGATGGAAACATAGCTACTAAATATAATTTTACTATCAATAAAATGTGGTTATTTTATTGGCTGTTTTGTTTATTGAAGTTACATTTAAAATGTCTCACAAAATTACTTATTCAATAAAATAATAATAAAAATAAATAAATAGAAAATATTTTCAGTTTCATTGGAATGTAAATGTGTTGAACTGTCATTGTTGTAATGTATTTTACTAAATTGCCCTATTTATTTTATTATTATTGTAATTTTATTACTAACAAGGGGCACGGTGGCTCAGTGGTTAGCACTGTGTCCTCACAGCAAGAAGGTCAAGTCAAGTCAAGTTTATTGTCGCTGGTTCGAGTCCCGGCTGGGTCAGTTGGCATTTCTGTGTGGAGTTTGCATGTTCTCCCCGTGTTGGCGTGGGTTTCCTCCGGGTGCTCCGGTTCCCCCCACAGTCCAAATGCGCTATAGACCTTTTTCTTTGTTGCTGCATGGAGGGCGCCATAGTGACCAGCACCTTCCGGCTGCTTAGAACTTCCGTTAGGAATTGTCATCAGCCAGAGCAGCGTTTCTCAACTGGGTGTCAATGCTGTTTTCAGTGGCTTACGAAGTGTTTTTGTGATGCAAAACTTGAATTTTGCGTGTTAAAGCCGCTATGCTTCTGTCAGGTGCGGTTCAAGTGCGAGAGAAAAACGCTCTCCTAATTCAGTGTCTGCAGTCACATCAGATGCTGAAATACAGCGTCAGTGTTCCCGACCTGTCAGCTGTTATAATGTACTCTGCAGCTCTTCAATGCGCGCGCACGCACACACACAATACCTCACTGCATTATAAAGAGCAAACCATATTACTGGCATGAAACTAGCAGGTATGTAAGACATGCAATTTCCAAAAATGACCAATAAAGTCTGTTACTGATACACTGCTGGCTGATTTGCATGTTGATTCTAATCGGGAGCCGTTTATGTTTCACTTAGTTAGTTTGTGTTGTGTAGTATTTACCACGTTGTGTTTTTCTGTCATTTCAAAATGCTTTATTTTCAATTTGTGCCACTTATTCAATCAATTTGTTAGTGGGACAGTACAGTACGAGTGTGTGTGTGCGTGTTGAACATGTTGGTGAATTACATTTGTTTGGGTTGGTTACATAGACTGTAAAAGATATGGACGTAGTATCCGTGACGTCACCCATAGGTTTCTGAAGAACGCAAATGAAGCTGCAAGCTGCAACCGTCGCCATTTTGTTCGCGCGTCATTGCACCGACCGCTGGATACCAAACAAGGGCAAAGAGGGGGATCGTGAGCGGAGCTACAGACGCCTGCTAGCCTTTGCTTAGACGGGTTTTTCATTGGGAGAAACGCTTAATACTTCATGAACTGCGACTCGTTTGTGTTCTGACCACATGTGCTTGCCTGTATACTATATCAGTAAAGTGTTTAGTCTTTTAAAAACACTGTTGTAATACACGGAGCCACTAAACATTGTTCTTATAACGTTTTTCTACAGGAGGAAAACGCGAATTACTTCCAAACACTTCAAATATAGTGTGTGTTAGTGAATGCAAGGCTGTTTATGAAATCCAGGCATAACACTGTATGACAATGGTTCAGATGACTGTTCTAGAGCCGACAGCTAATCAATCGAAAAAAGAAAAGAAAAATATAAATGATAATTTATCTTAAGTGAAACAAATACATTTATAGATATGGTATATATGTATAAATTATATACTCTCGCCTGGGAAATGGAGGCCACTTGAATGGTTTGTGAGCACAATTAAGTGCACACAGCATGCCATATCATCTGATAATTGTAGGAAATAATCCCAAAAAGCAACTGACGGTGTAAAGCCACATAAAACAACACAAAAAAACGATGTATATGCCGAGTTCAGCGGTTAATCAGCCGGAATCAGCTGAGGTGACGAGACAGCGACCAGCGAGAACTAGCTGTCACTCAAGTGGCCACGCCCTTAATTATGCAGACTTAATATAACTTAATATAAACAAAACGGATGAGTTATAAAGAAATTCACTCCCCTAACAGTTGTAATGAAGGGTAATATTAGCTATATACACCAAAATCGTTCTTTGTACCAGGCTGCAAACACCTTTTTTTCTGCTGTAAATTCGGCCATTTTAACAGGGGGCTCAATAGAAATTTGCTCTATTATTGAGCCAGAACCAGCGGAATTTCGATGAATTGCAGTTTCAGTTACTTCAGTATTTGCTTCACGAGGGAGAGCTGGAGGTTGCCGCTTGGTTGGTTATATGTTTGAAATAAAGAGAAAATGTTGACTTTAGCGATGACGAGGCTTTATTTAAACGGCACAAGATGCCGTTGAGGGAAAAATGCCTTGCAGCAGTTGTTTTACATCCCATTAGATCACATGTTTTAAATGATCAGCCCAGGACGTGGTGCTGATCAACAGCAGTATTACTTCAAAGACATTAAAAGTGAGTAAAATAGATTAAAAATATCGTTTCAAAGCTGTCCGAATGTGACTCTTTATTCGCATCAAACTGCTGACCGGATGTTCGAAGCATCCTCCTTACACATACACGCAAAGCATAATGGGTAATTTTGCGTTATAAGAAAAAGGTCTGTAGTATGAGTGTGTGTGTGTGAATGGGAGTGTGTATGGGTGTTTTCCAGTACTGGTTTGTGGCTGGAAGGGCAACTGCTGTGTTAAACATATGCTGGAATAGTTGGTGGTTCATTCCGCTGTGGGGACCTCTAAAATAGAGACTACGCCGAAGGAAAATGAATAAAGGAATTTTATTACTATTATTATTATTATTGTTTATTTATTTATTTTTGCATATGTATATATATTTATGGCTCTGTCAGGGATAGGGTGGGTGTTCTTTGGTTAGTGTTTGGTTGCTAATAAAGAATTTTCAATTTTGGTTTTCAACCAAGTGCATCCAGAATTTTCGATTTCTGCCCAGGATGTTTATTTCGGTGCATCTGTATGATTAGCTATGTTTCCATCCACCTATTTTTATGCTCATTTTGGATATTCACATAAAAAAACAGTTGATGGAAACGCCATGGTGCACATCAATTTTGAATATGCGCATTAAAAACGTGTGCATCACTGAGGAGGATAAACTATTTATTTTATAAGAAAAGATGCACATAAACTACGATGGAAACACTTTTACCAAACAAACTCCAGTATGCGCATTAAAAAAAGTCATGTGATTTTGTTGTTGAGATCATGTGATGATGAAAATGTGTGTGAATGAACAAACCAGCAGGCTGAGCACACTGTAGAACATCTGAAATGTTGTTTTGGTCATTCTAAAACGCCGTAACCATTTCAGTATTAGTGTTATTATATTATTAATGACCTTCAGAATTAAGAGCGTCTGTGCTCCGCGTCTCACGCCTTCTAACGCCACCACGTGTTCATTGTGTGTCAGCATCGTCTTCTGAGGTGCAAGTTATTCATTAAAGGGCACCTAGTTTACCCCCTTTTCCAGATTTACTATAAGTCTTTTGTGTCTCCAGAATGTGTCTGTAAAGTTTCAGCTCAAAACACCCATCAGATTATTTATTAGACCTTTCAGAAGTTTATCATTTTTAGCTCTGAGCATCTTGTAGCTGTTTTTGTGGACTGTGCCTTTAATGCTAGTCCTCCCCGCCCACCGTTCCCACGTGCCTGTCAGAGTGTGCCTCAATCTCCGCCCTCGGCTGCCTCAGATAACAGACAGACATGAAGGAAGCAGATCTCACGTAACGTTTGTGGGAAATACTACAGTAAGAACTTTCCCAATGATTATTTGATGTATTTGTTGTGGAGTTGCAACGATGAGTCACACACAATGTCGTTACAAAGTTCACGCACACACAGCGGACACACACACACAGACAGCGCACGCGTTTAGCATTATTACAAACATGCACTGTTTTAAACACGTGTTAAACTTGTGAAACTCATTCTTGATCACATTTGATGATGATTGATGATCACAGCGAACTCAACAGATCTTTTAATCCCGGTTGCTTTGCGCACGTCCTGTCTTGTTGATATGATTATACGCGTTACTACGGAGACAGGTTAATACGCAGCTGTCAATCAATTCGGTGGGCGGGGAAACCGCACTCCTACATTAAGTTGCGGTCGGCCTCAAAATAGGAGGGATTTGGATGCTATTTTAACGTCAGGAAATTTAAAAAAGAGACTTATTGTCTTTATATCACCCCAATATGACTGTGGACACACTATACCTGCACACAGTTCTAACCCTAACCCTAACCCTTTAAATAAAGAAAAGCTTCACGCAGCTTCTCCGACCGCAGCAAATTTCATTTTTACTCTTGATATTTGGCAACAGTTAATCAGGAAGTGGCGATTTTGTTCTCTTTGACTCACTGGATGGAAACGCTGCTTTATCCGCACGTCTTTTATGCGATATTCCAGTTTTGCGCATAAATTTAATTCACATCTTTGGATGAAAACATAGCTATTGGTGTGTGTTGCGCTGGACTCACACCACAGCTCATAGTAGTATGTGCAGCAGCCGGTCTCCTGGCAGCAGTGTCCGGTTTGACACAGGTATCCGCTGGCGCTGTTGGTGCCGGGGCAGTAGCGCGGGCTGCCCAGCAGAGGCAGCGTCCCTGAACTGTGGTACTCCATGCCCTGCAGCAGCGCGTGCCGCCACCGAAACACTCGCTCCTCCGCTTCCTCCAGAACTGCTGCTACGGTGAGACTGGCGGAGTCTGAAAGACACAAGCGCAATCTGACATCAGGAAATCTGCATGTTTTTAGATGTTATTATCAGTATTGTTAGTCTTAAAGGTCCCATGAAGTACTCTGACATGCATTTTTTTTATTCAGTGTTTGACATAATCTCAACCGAAACATAAAGAGAGAGTGGGGCATAGAGTAGCCCCTCCCCTTTTTAAAAAACAGCCAATAGCGTTGTGTTTTCACACAGCTCTGCCAGTGAGAGTGGTTGAGCTCAAGCGCATCAAATGAACAGCCAGTGAGAAGAAGGGGGCGGGGCATGTCAGACACTAGAAAGCCTTTGATTGGTCAGAAGATTTGATGAGAAACTGAAGTATGAGGCGACGGTAATAAAACTATTGATCCATTTTGGCGGAAGTGACAAACTGCAAGCTTTACATCATAGGTCTCAAACGGGATTCCTGGAGGGCCGCAGCTCTGCACAGTTTTGCCCCAACTCTAATCAAACACAGCTGATCAACTAATCAAGGTGTTCAAGACTACTAGAGACTATTAAGCAGGTGTGAGTTGGAGGTGGCTGGAGCTAAAATCTGCAGAGCTGCGGCCCTCCAGGAATTGAGTTTGAGACCACTGCTTTACAGTACATGTTTATAGACTTACATCACATTTTGCGAGCCAAATAAGACAACTGACCAATTCCAGCGTTATGGATGTGACATTTGCAGTAAAAATTTAAAACATAAATTCACATAGAAAGTATATGTTAACATTATACTGAAACATCGGTTTATATTTTCCAAAACAACTAACCACAGAGTTCTGGCATCATAAAAATATCAATCTGTAAACAACTTTTAGGTTTTAAACGAGGAAAATAAACATGCATTATGGATGTGACCAAAAACGTTAGCGAGTTTACAGTACATGACATACTTTGTAGAAATTCTGTGAATTAAACTGCACAACCCAAAAGAAACAATGCTAATCTAAAGAATAAAAGGTGGCTTACTATAGAACAAACATGATTGATTTTATTCTATTTGACATTTTTGCATTTATGAGGAAAAAGCCTTGCTATGGATGTGACATCTCTCCGTTATTGGATGTGACGGATGTGAAATTGCCACTTGTGTGACTTTGGTAAATCAAATATAATTGTTTGAAAACACTGACAGAGACATTTTTGAGTATTTTTACAGGACTGTAAAACACAAGCCTACACAAAAAACCTAGAAAGGGTTTCAATATTTTGGTGAAACCGTAATTTTTTTTCAAGGTAAGGTTGAAATTTGCATGGAATTGCTCATATATGAATAAACATATATATTATTATATTGCATTATGTCAGCCATATAAATAAGGAAAACTATATTCCAATTATTCATATTATATTATTAATTTTCCACATTAAAGTAAATCATATGGGGCAAATTTTATTATTGTTCAATTCTTATTGTTAAAAATAACATTTCGATCACATTTTGCCATCCAGATAAGACTGATATCTGGGCTGCGTTATGGTAATTAACAAAAGATAATTAAATCCAGGGTTCATATACATTTTTACTACTAAAATTCCAAGACTTTCAAGTAAATTTTCATGACCTAATGTTTCATGCAATGTCTATATACATGATAAAAGAAAAACAATTCAAGTTGATATAATAATACAATACTTAAGTTCAAATTTATTACAGCATATCGTAAAACACGCAACAATCTATTTAGTTTCAACTTATATTTATCTATGTAAAGTTTATTTAGATGATGCTTACACCGCACTAATAATGTGAGAGCATGTGATTGGCCAAGGACAGAAAAGTAGTAAAGACAACTAACCTATATTCAAGAATACAGATATCTGTTTTCCATGACTTTTCCAAAACTTTGTGGGCTTTTCTGTTTTTCCAAAACTTTTCCAGGCCTGGAAAATGCCATGTCAAAATTCCATGACTTTTCCAGGTTTCCCATGACCGTATGAACCCTGTAAATTGTTAAATACGACTATCTCTATGACAATTGTTCTGCCCTCACTCCAGTGTCTCTCTTCCCAAAGTTAGACAGACAGATAAACTCTTTCCAACACGTGAGATTGTGGGAGAATGCTGCTTTATTCCCTGCCACATTGAGTATGTTGAAACAGAGTGAAACTATGTAAAAAGATATGTACATACAATGAGCTATAGTTGTCTATGTACATAACATTAATATCTGAATTAGAATATAAATACAAACAAATAATAAACTAAAGACTAGAAGCTAAACTAGAAGCTAAATGACTAGGCATTAACTTATGGCTTCTAAATATTAATGTTTAGTAGATGATCCAGCACAACAATTAATTATCAAAATTGAAGGTTGTGACATCAGGGCCCCATTTCAGAAAGGAGGTTAAGTGAAAACTCAGAGTATGTTAACCCTGAAATGAGAGAAACTCTGGGTTTTCCGTTTCAAAACTGGAAAGCAGGGTAAGCCAAGCCTGTTTCTGAAAGAGAGGTAACTTTTACTCAGTTACCATGGTAACTTACTCTGTGAACTTAACCTGGTCAGGAGCAGGTTTTATTCTCTAAACTCTGAGTTTCTGTCGGTCTCCACCCCTTTTTTAAAGACGAAGAGGTATTTCTCGCCTTAGCCTTAGTTATTCATTGCCTACATTTCAGTCACACAAAGAACAAAGTTACGAGAATGGCTTGTCCTTTTTTGGGAAAATTACAATTAGATTTAATACCATAGTTTTAAGTTTTACCTTTGATATTACTGCAAAAAATTTATAATTAGCTTAAATTCACTGAGCTTCGACAGGGACATGTACTGTAACTAGATTAATGGGATTATTACTTGTTCTAAAAACTATTTTCAGTACTGCTTACATTCTAAATGCCATATCAACCTCTACCACTTGATCAATAATAAAGGCAGACACACCAGTGCACTTTTACATCTATTAAAAACTCAATTTTAGAAATGTTATCTTAAACTGATCCACGTGTGTAAATGTGGGAACCATAAATTAAACATTTCCACTGAACATTAAGTGAAGGTTATTTGCATTCTTGTTTAGTCAAATTTGTTGTACAAACTATACAGTAGCCTATGTTATGTAATTTAATGCAATTACATCTGAAATAACTTCAAAATTATGGCCAGTTCCCCACTTTTTCAAGTGAAAAGTCTATAAACGTCACACATTACATTACTTAATTTTTTATTATACTTAAATATTTAAATACTTTAAATATTTGAAATGTAAACTTACGCATTAACTTGAGCAGATGTTTTCCCACGCTAACTGTCTCTGTTTCACTGATGCAGTGGTGTTGCTTTGGGGTTTTTTTATATATAGTGATATTTGCTATAACCTTGCATGAGCACATCAGGTTCAGCTGGAGAAAGAAATGCTGATCTCTTTTTTTCAGATTTTGTCACGGTAACTCGTAATATCTGAGCTCCATTGATAATGCCTTTTTATAGTCGAAGTGTGCGCGCTTAACTCTGAATTAGTCTACTCAGACTTGATTGAGCTAACTCAGATCAGCTGTTCTGAAAACTCTCCGTAAGTCAAGTTTAAGTTCAAGTTTAAACTCCGAGTTGGTTGAACCTCCTTACTGAAACAGGCCCCAGGCCTACAAATATATATTGCAAGTTAGTATCTCCTAACAGTGCAGTACACAGTCAGTGGCAAAAAAATTGGAATTAATTGTAGGGCTCAAAAAAATCATGTAAAATGTAAATTAGTGGCCAAATGATTTTGATATGTAAAAGTTTTGAAAGGATATGAAAAATACGGACATAAACACACATTTGTGAGATCCTTTACCTGTTGAAGGACACGGGTGTCCATATATACTGTCAGGATCATCTATAAATAAGAAGACAAAGCATTATTAATTATCAACCATATCTGATACCAACACATTTTTAATCCTAAACTAAGATTTTATAAATGCGAATATAATTTAATTGAACATATCGGTGTTTATCATATGAAGTTAAAGACTTAAATTTATTCTCAATATTTCCCAAAATATTTCCCAAGTGATGATTAACAGAGGACTTTTTCACAGTATTTACTAGGGCTGCATGATATTGGAAATATTACACATTTATTCATTCATTCATTCATTTTCTTTTTAGCTTAGTCCCTTTATTAGTCAGGGGTCGCCACAGCGGAATGAACCGCTAACATATCTAGCATATGTTTTACGCAGCAGATGCCCTTCCAGCTGCAACCCAACACCCATACACACTCTTTCACACACATACACTACGGCCAATTCCCCTATAGCGCATGTGTTTGGACTGTGGGGGAAACCGGAGCACCCGGAGGAAACCCACGCCAACACGGGGAGAACATGCAA
>CAIGQV010019150.1:2231520-2243599 GCA_903798115.1 Danio jaintianensis | reverse complement strand
CATCTGCAGCTGACGTCAGAACAGCAGAAACCGCTGCTCATTCACCAACGTCACTTTAGAGCTAGTGTTTGAATGATTCTCTAGCGTAATGTCTAAAGTGAAGACAAAACAGCTGATTTTGCTCACATTTTAAGATTATAAGGCTGAACGTGACATGAAATGCCATCAGTCTACAGAGATTTCCCAGTATTTCTCTGTTGCAATCGGGAGATCACAATATTACTATGGTATAAATACAGCACTACAACATACTAAAGAGAGAGATCGACTTAGAAAGTCATTTACCTGTTTAATAATGATTTGATCAGCTGTAGTTTGAAATGATGCTGGTTTTCTCTTAGGACTTATTATGCGTCTCTGTCGCCATCTTGTGGATGAACATCGTCAACCGTCTTTGCTCAAAGACAGGCTAATGGCCGCCGACGCTCTGTCTCTCAGAAATGATAAATATTTAAAATAGGCACTATCCTTATAAATATACTGCATAGTTGCAATCTAAACAACTACATTCTCCACTAAAAAAAGCCTCAAAAGTGCATTATGTTGTCCAACAGCAGCAATATTTGGCCAACTGTAGAGTGTTCTCTGCTTGTGCTGTATGTGGGCGGAGTAATACACAAAGGTGAAGGGTGAAGAGGCTGGACGAGTGCTGCTTTTTGCAGAATATCACACGGCTATCAGCCAATCAGATTCAAGAACCAGACAGAACTGTTGTATAAATACATATATATATATATATATATATATATATATATAAATAAAATGATACAAATGATATATAAATTTAAATATCTATATAACCAACATTTTTGTGTAGTTTTGTTTCTATGTGTGTGTATCTCATATACATAAATATATATAATACACACATATATTATGTCAAAAACTTTTATTTTGGATGCGATTAATCGTGATTATGTTTTGCCCAGCACTAATTTATAGTTATCATACTTAGTGTAAATGGCCCTTAAAGTACACATGAAATCCAAACTAACCATATTGATGTTGTTAGCTCACATTGCTAGTTTTGTGCTGAACAATTCATCCGTGCATGTCATTAAGAACTAAAAATGGGTTTGCCTTTGTAATTTTACAAATGAAAATGCACTTCCTGTTTTTAGATTAGGTCTGTCTGAGGTAGTAGGCGGGGCTAACATACTTAACCACGCCCCTCCAGCTGTCAGTTTGACATTGCTATGACAACAAACAGAAATGGTGAGGAGGAGGAGTCTGTAAGGTTGTAATAACTCTCCCCAAACCCTTTTCCCCATCTCTCTGAATGAAACGCCTATTTTACAGTACCCAATCAGCTCGGAGTAGAAAAAACAAGATACGCCCACTGTTTTCTCATTTAATATTCAGTTTCTTTAGGAACTGCGTCACAATACGAAACAAAAACGGTCGCAGATTCCGGTTTATGCAGAGTTTAACAGCAGACAGTGATGCTCGCTAGAGTTTGAAACGGAGCTACAGTGATGATTCATTCATTTATTCATTCATTTTCGTTTGGCTTAATCCCTTTAATAATCAGGGGTCTCCACAGCGGAATGAACCGCCAACTATTCCAGCATATGTTTTACCCAGCGGATGCCCTTCCAGCTGCAACCCATCACTGGGAAACACCCACACACACCCACATACACTACGAACAATTTAGCCCACCCAATTCCCCTATAGTGCATGTGTTTGGACTGTGGGGGAAACCGGAGCACCCAGAGTAAACCCACGCCAACATGGGGAGAACATGCAAACTCCACACAGAAACACCAACTGAGCAAGCCGGGACTCGAACCAGTGACCTTCTTGCTGTAAGGCCACAGTGCTAACCACTGAGCCACTGTGTCGCCCCTACAATGATGATGATTATTATTTTTATGATGATGATGATGGTGGTCATACCTGTGAGGCACATGTCCAGTGGTTTGAGGCGCTGGTTTCATCTCTCGGGTCTCTTCATTGAGAACTGAACACACACATACAGAGCTATCATAAGCATTGAAAATATGTTGATAACTAAAATGTGTCATGAAAGAAATCATATCAGGACAGCTTTTAATGATTTGCTGGTTTAATATGTTTTCTATTTTTTTGCACTGCTTGTGTTTTGTGTTTCTGATGTGCTCACTATATACTGTAATGTGTTCTTGAGTGCTTTGAAAGGCACCTATAAATAAAAGGTGTTATTATTATTATTATTATTATTATTATATCAATAATTGAGTATGGGGAGGCGCAGTGGGCGCTGTTGCCTCAGAGCAACAAGGTCGCTGGTTCGATCCTCGGCTGGGTCAGTTGGTGTTTCTGTGTGGAGTTTTCATGTTCTCCCTGTGTTGGCGTGGGTTTCCTCCGGGTACTCCGGTTTGCCCCACAGTCCAAACACATGCGCTATAGGGGAATTGGGTAAGCTAAATTGTCCGTAGTGTATGTGTGTGAATGGGTGTGTATGGATGTTTCCCAGTACTGGGTTGCAACTGGAAGGGCATCCGCTGTGTAAAACATATGCTGGATAAGTTGGTGGTTCATTCCGCTGTGGTGATCCCTGATTAATAAAGGGACTAAGCTGAAAAGAAAATCAATGGATTTTAAGATTTATTTTTACTGTTAATATTGTTTTCCCACCCTTCTTCTTTCTTCTGTATATAGTTTTGAGAAGGATGATGTAAAATAAGGCAAAGGGATATGTTGTTTTGTCACTGTCATGAACGTGATATGTGATAACGTGATATGTTGTTCTGTCGCTGTCACGAACAAACTCGTGTTTCCTCTTTGATCCCTGAATGGGGAATTTGAACTGGAAAAGCTGTAAAAGTGACATGCCTACTGATGCTGTGAATTGCATCTCTCTGCAATAAAAACTATTGAATATATAAGAGACCCCCTGAAATAATCTAGTAATAATATCTAATAATAAAAAATAGGGCATTCCACAAGAATATGTTTAACAGTTTGGTTTCTGTTGCAGTATTGACATTTTGGGAGTTCTTCTCCTTTGAGTAAATGTTCATGTGTGAGTCTTGTGTGTCCGATACGGCATCTTCTGTAAACAATCTCATCATGTCTTGAGTTAAAAAAAAAATTGGATATTGTTCCTATGTCAGGCTGGATTTCAAATGTTTTGAGCACTGATCCCATTCTGCTTGCCATTTGCTAAAAATACAGCCTTTTTTTTAGTGGTTTTAAATCTGAAGGTGTGATTTTGCACTCCGTTCTGTAGACAATCCAAACCTAATATTGCTTAAGGGGGCTAATAATATTGACCTAAAATGGCTTTAAAACAATTAAAAACTGCTTTTATTCTAGCCGAAATAAAACAAATAAGACTTTCTCCAGAAGACAAAATATTATAGGAAATACTGTGAAAACTCCCTGAATCTGTTCAACATCATTTGGGAAATAATTGAAAATGAATTCACAGGAGGGCGAATAATTGTGACTTCACCTGTACTTTCTCAGTGTATGTATGTTTTGAGTTGTACTGCAGATGTGACCTCCGTAACGTGGTGACGGCTGACCTGCGTCTCGGTGCCGCTCCTCTGTTTCTCTCTCCTGCTGCAGAGACTGGATGTACTCCTGGCTCAGGGTCTCGTCTGTGTCCCCAATGAGGTAGATGTTTTTAAAGCGGTGATACAGCATGGAGGCTTTAAACATGATGGCCTCGCTGCCACGAAACCAGCGCATCTGAACACACACACACACACACAAACACACTCAGCTGTTACAGCACAGTTTACACCTGCTATTAACATGTGTTTTGATTGATTGGTTGAGTATATCTGATGTTCATTTGCATCTATTTTCCACTTCTCTGATGAGGGTGTGTGTGTGTGTGTGTGTAAACCTTCTATTATTTTTCAAAATTTTTAATAAAACAGTTTTGATTAACAACACAATTTCTATCAGGTTATCTCTAAATATACTGTCTGTGTGTGTTTCGGGAGATTTAGTCTTGTAAATATGATCTTGAACACTCCACTAGAGCTATTTCTGACTGTCTCCGCCTCCTGAATCATACATTCAGCTTCAATAATTAAATACTTAAGTCTAATTTGCATCTTTTGTGTGTGTTTGCTCCACTAATTTAAATAAACATTAGCATGTAACATTGATTTCCTGTATTATTAGTCATTTGAGTGATAAATACACATGTAGTGTGTGTCTCTGCGTTCTGCTCGACTCTGCTACATCGGTTATAAAAGGCAGATCAATCTATAAAGTGCTGATAGAGAAAGCATGTGACTTGCTCACAGTGATGTCACTTCCTGTGGTGGGAAACTCTGGAAGGCATTGAGGCGTGTCGTTATTCTTCTCTCATTAATGTTTAGGATTCACCACCAGTAGATTAATGATGTGTCGACTGTCATATTTCAGTCAATTCACTCTTTAAACACAATAATATGATGAAAATACATAAGAGTGTGTGTTAGACACGCCGTGTGGAGTCTGCTGTGAGGTTCCCTATGTTCCCTATCAGCATTTTGCATTATTTTACATTAAACTGGATTCAGTTTGCTGTAAATCATACATTTGTTATATTGTTATATCATTCCAGTTTAAGGAAAATTAATGGAAAATGCTTGAAATGTATGCGCAATTCTGAAATGGGTCAATTGTATTTTTGTTATTGAGACATTTTGCAGAATAACTCTATTTTTTAGCTAAAACAAGTTACATTAATCAAGATGACTGCACATGCTTAAGAGAAAAATTAATTGAGTTAGAAATTAAAGCCAAAATTGTGAAAAATGTCAAGTTTACATCACTTTTTTTGCAATTAAAGTCCACATGCAAGCATTTTTCTTTTTGTATTTTGACGCAGTTCCTACAGGAACTGAATATTAAATGAGAAAACGGTGGGCATGGCTTGTTCTTTCTACTGCAAGCTGATTGGATGTAGTAAAGTAGGTGTTTCATTCAGAAAGATGGGGAAAAGGGTTTGGGGAGAGTTATTACAACCTAACAGACTCCTCCTCCTCACCATTTCTGTTTGTTGTCAATACTGACAGCTGGAGGGGGCATGGTTAAGTGTGTTAGCCACGTCCAATACCTCAGACAGACCTAATCTGAGAATTTAACTGAACACAAACAGGAAGTGCATTTTCAGATTTCAATTCAAGATTAGAAGAACAAACTATTGTTTTGTTCTTAATGACATGCACAGATGAATTGTTCAGCACAAAACTAGCAGTGTGAGCTAACAACATCAATATGGTTAGTTTTGATTCATGTGTACTTTAAATCCTAATCCAATCATGACAAACTATAAATTATTGGAAGGTCTAAGAGTTTCGAATACAAAATTTACCACGTTTTTTTTTTGTTACGCAAGAAGAGTAATAGAGAAAAACTAATTTACAGTCCAACCTGTGGGACCAGAGTTACACACAAACACAAAGCAATCATGACAAACTATACATCATTTGAAAACTTAAGATTCCTAGTTTCCATAACTGGTGACTGATTTTACTGTCGGATAGATATTTAGATATTATGCTAGATTATATTAGATAGATACAAGATATTATACTTGTTACAGATAGATATTACTGAGAAACAGTATTGCAAGAAGGATACTCAGAGTCGTAAAGCAAATTACTTTGCTATAGCAATCCACATGTACATGTTTTTTAGAGGCTAAATTCAAATCAAATAAAGCCAAACATCCCATAGTACATACATTACAAATATTGTAAAAAGCATGAAAAAATAGTTTTCCTCAAAACACAGGGGGCGCTCTTGTATGGTCACTAATGTAAATGTCTGGTACTGCGGTCAAGTTCAATCTTACTGAAAGCTCTTTTTTTTTTTTAGATATCGGGCTCTATTTTAACGATCTAGGTGCAAAGTCTGAAGCGCAAAAGCATTAAGAGCATGTCCAAATCCACTTTTGCTATTTTAAGGATGGAAAAATATGCTATTTGCCGTGGCGCATGGTCTAACAGGGCTGTGCTTATTCTCTTAATGAGTTCTGGGTGTGTTTTGAGAATAAACCAATCAGAGTCTCATCTCCCATTCCCTTTAAGAGTCAGTTGCGTCGCACCGTGGCGCATTTGCTATTTACATGGCAGACTTTATAAGTGTAAAAACTGAATGCTTCACTAGCGAGAAAACAGTTAAACAGAGCATCTGCAGCGCGAGGATGAATGAGCCTCCTCCAATCGGCCTTTACTTTCTCTCTTTCTCTCTTTTCGTGGATAAGGAAACGGTGTTGTACACTCCACTAGACATCCATTAAGATGATGAAGACATCCATTAGCCTACATATTTAATTTAATTTGTTAAGCGCAAAGATTTGTTTCAAAACTATTTCTAAATTCAGCTCTAATTTCCAGCAAACGAATAAATGAGCAATAATAATGAAGTGTGGTCAAACAACTGAGTTATATCCAAACACGCGTCCTGTGCCCCATATGGTCCAAAACCTGAGAGGTGGGCAAATCTAAGCTTGTTTTTAATAAAACAAATAAAAATATGCATATAATAAATAATACTAGTAATAATAATAACATTATACAGATGCAGATTGTCATGAATTAACTGAAAAAGCCCCCCGAGATGAAGGAGGCATGGTGGCAGTGGGTTTTATATTTATGTAGAAAATAATCATTTTTGTATCATTTTAATCCTTTAATTGTTTTCATCTGTAAAGATATTTGTGTATTGCTGAACATCCTGTGTGTATGAAGCAATGTGTAAGCGTTTAAGGTGCACAACTAATGCGCTCTGCGCTGGACTTTAGACCTGCTTTCAGCTTTTTTTTTTAGTTTCTCAAAATAGCAACGCACTCATGATAGATGGATTTGCTATTTAAACAACGTGGCGGAAAACGGGAAAATTAGGGTTGTGCTGGTCTGAAAAAGCATGTCTTGCGGCTTATTGCGCCGGGTGTATGATAGGGCCCATTAACTTCAAAATTGGAATATAATTGCACATATATTTTAGCTTTTTTTACAGGTTTTGTAAAAATATATATTTTATGTAATATAATAAAAAACACATTTACTGTTTTCTTATTTTCATATTTTCAAAGTCATAAACCTTTTGAACTTTCATGTTCAGCTACAATCTGGCATCTGTCTTTTTTAGAAACAGACCAAGTTTAAATCTATGCACTGAAACGTTTGGCATTCATTTAAGTTGAGCAAGTCATTTTCATTTCTATGGTAAGTCTGTTATACTCTCCATCCGTCTGTGTGTTTTTATGCATGTACCTTTCTGAGCGTGTCGATGAGCTCACTGTGGTTCTGGATGTTTCGAGACGAGACGGGGACGTTGCTCAACTCATCCAGCGCCGATAAACACTTACTGACATCCTGAAAGAGACAAACAAACATCAACGAAAGAGCCGTGAGTGTATTGTTATTGTCAATAATATAATAGTCTACATTTGGATCAACATATTGAATCAAAGACAGGAAACATGTACTGTTAATTTATCCATCACAGGTCTAAACCAACCAAAAACACACACACATTTGAAGAGCCTTTAATTATTGTCAATAATAAAAATTAAAAAATCCAAAAAACGTACAAAAAATGACTATTGCGAATATGACACACCCCATATATAAAGCATAGATGACATTAAATGTGTTCGTACCGGATTTTCCAGCGTCATTGAGATCCTGATGTCACCATGAAGACGATAGAGCAGAGAATCTGTGACTGAGAGAGAGGGAGCTGAACACACACACACAGAGAGTTAGTGATCTACACATGTACATACAGAGGAAGAGTTTAAGTGTGTGTGTGTGTGTGTGTGTGTTCCTAGTATTCATCATGTTGTGGGGACCAAATGTCTCAAGTATAGCACTACAAGTAATTTTTGACCCTGTGAGGTCATTTGTTTTGGTCCCCATGAAGAAAAGAAAGAATGAAGTATTGTGAAAATGTAAAAGTGCAGAATGTTTAACATAAGCATTGTGTTTAAAGGAAGAGGACACAATATACAGTCTGTACAGTACAAACATCATTACAGCTATGGAGAGTGTCTGTGTGTCTGTGTGTGTGCGTGTGTGTGCAAGAGTGTATGCGTCTCACCTCTGCACTCTTCTTCTTTACTGCTACTGATTTGCTGTCTGTAGAATCAAACACACACACACACACTTTTATGATAACTATAATGATAACCATGATCACAGTAATTATAATTACTTTTATAACGGTAATAAACACTATAAAAATAACAGTACAATAACAGCTGTAAAGAATGATTTGACAGAGTTCCAGAAACCGATAATGTGTACTTAAAAAGCATAATTCTCTCAAAAAAGTTTAACTAATTGCTCACACTCAACCCTTTCAGCATCTCTCTTCTGTTGAACACTAAAGAAGACATACTGGAGAATGGTGGAATCAGAAACCACTGACAGCCATAGTAGAATAAAAAGATAATATGGAACATTCTTCAAAATATCTTCTTTTCTCTTAAACAGAAGAAATAAACTCAAACATATGAACTCAGCCTATTTTCACCAGGTAAGAATTAAAAAGCCATGCCACTAAATTATGACTTAGCAAATCAAAATTACCAGATTAAAAAAATATAAATCTAAAGTATGATTTACTAAAGTGCCTTAAAAAGTTTCAATTCATTCATTCATTTTCTTTTCGGCTTAGTCCCTTTATTAATCTGGGGTCGCCACAGCGGAATGAACCGCCAACTTATCCAGCATATGTTTTACGCAGCGGATGCCCTTCCAGCTGCAACCCATCACTAGGAAACACCCATACACACTCATTCACACACACACACACACACACACATACACTACGACCAATTTAGTTCATCAATTCCCCTATAGCGCATGTGTTTGGACTGTGGGGGAAACCGGAGCACTCGGAGGAAACCAACGCCAACACGGGGAGAACATGCAAACTCCACACAGAAACGCCAACTGACCCAGCCGAGACTCAAACCAGCGACCTTCTTGCTGTGAGGCGACAGCGCTACCCACTGCCCTGCCCCAAGTTTCAATTCAATTTCCTATATTTTATATTATCTAATTTTAATTCATATTTTGTCATCTCATTTTTAATACATTTATAAATAACTCGCTTATAAAGAAGTTATGTTTCATTATGTTTATATATTTTTTTATTAATTCAGACACATTTAGATGGCTCTTTGTCGCCACCTATTGGTGCACAATGTAATCGCTTCATTTGAAGCATTACGAAGGTGAAGCGTCACCTTATATGAAAGCACTCTACTGCACTATAGAAAAACACTATAGAATACTATAGTAAACATATAAAGCGTAGAATTAAAGGGACTTTCACTAAGGAGTTATAGCGATACATTACATCTTTCCACTTCAGAAGCCTAAAAATACAAATTTCTATAAGTACACATCATGGCCACATCTTGTAGGGCACATAAGGAACACTGAAATGATGGCATTATTTTACTATCGACATATCATGTTTTCATCAATGTACTGTAAACACGTTTGGCAATTTGTGTTCAGTTTTAGTGTAGCTGATAAACCTCATTAAGGTCTTCAAAAATAAGTGACAAATGAATACACAACGGGGCGGCGCAGTGGGTAGCACTGTCGCTTCACAGCAAAAAGGTCACTGGTTTGAGCCTTGGCTGGGTCTGTTGGGGTTTCTGTGTGGAGTTTGCATGTTCTCCCCGTGTTGGCGTGGGTTTCCTCCAGGTGCTCCGGTTTCCCCCACAGTCCAAACACATGCGCTATAGGGGAATTGGGTAAGCTAAATTGTCCATAGTGTTTGAGTGTGAATGAGTGTGTATGGGTGTTTCCCAGTCATGGGTTGCAGCTGGAAGGGCATCCGCTGCGTAAAACATATGCTGGAATAGTTGGTGGTTCATTCTGCCTGATTAATAAAGGGACTAAGCCTAAAAGAAAATGAATGAATACACAACTGAGGTATTTAGAAAGACTAATACCCATTTCTACATTTATTTTGTTTAATCATAGTAATATACGGGTGACGCCATTGCACATACACAGGGTAAGCTGGAATAATGAGAAAGTTCCTCATTTTTTGAAAATGTAACTATTATGAGATGATTAGTCATGATTTTGACGTTTTATCTCGTAATTTTAATCTAAGTCTGAATAATGAGATAAAAACTCTAAATTATCATTCGAAATTTTAGATCAAAATTATGACTTAAAGTAAAAAAATATGAGATAAAAAATGTATTATGATTCAAGTCCATTCAATCAGATGCTTTATTCAGAATTTCAACTTACTAAGTCATAATTTCGACTTTAAGGCATGATTTTTTTTCATAACAGGCAGAAATGGGTTTTGGAGTGAGTAAATTTTGAACGGTCACTTTGAGGCTCGATCTCTCTCACTCACTCAGTATTCCTCTTCTCCTGTTCTTTACTCTTCTCTGTGTCCTTCTTCTCATCCTCCGCTAGTTTCTTCAGTCTGTGGTTCTTTTCTCTCCGTGGCTCCTCAGACTCTGCTGTTTGCTCAGAGCCGCTCTGAGTCTTTCCTCTGGTGGACGTGACCAAACCCTGCAGAGACTTCAGCACACTCTGCCTCTTCTCTGCCAGGATCTTACACCTCTACACACACACACACGCACACATACATACATGCACAAATGCACGCAAACACACACGCATGCACCAATGCACACACAAACACATGCACGGACACAAACACAAACCAATGCACGCACACAAACGCATGCGTGCACACACACAAACAAGCATGAACACACAAAAACGCACAAACATGCATGAACCAACACATGCACGCACACAAACACATGCACGCAAACATGTAAGCATGCACACAAACACACGCACGCATGCACCAATGCACGCACGCAAACACACACATGCACCAATACATGCACGCACACACGCACGCACCAATGCACACAAACACACACGTGCACCAATACATGCACGCACACAAACACACACACCAGTGCATGCATGCACACAAACATGCACCAATGCACGCACACAAACAAGCATGAACACACAAAAACACACGCATCCATGCACAAACACACAAACACGCATGCACCAACACATGGATGCACGCGCACCAATACATGCACGCACACAAACACACACGCACCAATACATGCATGCACACAAACACCAATGCATGCATGCAAGCACACAAACACGCATGCATGCACACAAACACGCATGCATGCACACAAACAAGCATGAACACAAAAACACGCGCACACACACAAACACATGCACGCAAGCATGTACGCATGCACACAAACACATGCACCAATGCACCCACACACAAGCGCATGTACACAAACACACACATGCACCAAGGCACGCACGCAAACAAGCACATGCACAAATGCACGCACACACAAATGCATACACACAAACACACATATGCACCAACGCATACGCATACACACACACAAACAGTTATAAAATTAGATTTATAAATTACAAATATAAAATGAAAGTTGTCATAAGCACACAAAAAATCTCATTCACGTTCATAAAATGTGTCGTGTCATGATTATAAAGGTTTCACGACAGTCTAATGAACACCCCTTCAAGTAAAGTGCCACTGAGTATTTTTGTGTTATCATACCTGCTCATCTTTTTTTGCAGCTTAGGTCAATATCGAGATAATCTCATAATACTGTGATAAAACCTTCCGCAATGAATCACAACATGAAAATGTGATACTGTCAGAATCCTCATCCTCTCACCTCTTCATCTCTGGGTTTCTTCTCCTCTTGTGTCTCATCAGAGGCTACAGGAGCACAATTCTTCGTCTGTTTGGGTTTATTCACCATCTCTGTCTTTTCTTCCTCGTTAATCTCTTTCTTCTTCTCCGGCAACCTGTTCTTTTCAGCCTCTATTAGCTTTGCCTCTTTCTTCGTTTCTACCTTGCTCTTTTCAGCCTTGTTTTTCTCCACCGCATCCTTTTTTGCATCACTCTTTTCAGACTCATTCTTTCTTGTCTCATTCTTTTTTGCCTCTTTCCTTCCTGCCTCTTTCATTTCAGATTCATTCTTTCTTGCCTCTTTCCTTTCTGTCTCTTTCTTTTCAGAATCTTTCTTTCTTGCCTCTTTCCTTTCTGCCTCTTTCATATCAGACTCATT
>CAIGQV010019150.1:2208195-2228479 GCA_903798115.1 Danio jaintianensis | reverse complement strand
ACCAGAGCATAGCCTAAATATAGCTTCAAAATAATCTGACCATAACCAGAACATAGCCTAAACATAGCTTCAAAATAATCTGACCATAACCTGAACATAGCTTCAAAATAATCTGACCATAACCAGACCATAGCCTGAACATAGCTTCAAAATAATCTGACCATAACCTGAACATAGCCTGAACATAACCAGAACATAGCTTCAAAATAATCTGACCATGATCTGAACTGGAGCAGGTTAGCCATGCAGCGCAAGGAAAAAAAACTAAATAAAGAGCAATTAAAGCAGAGCTACCTTCAAGTTACCAAAAAACTTGGATTGGTGCAAACTATACCAATACTACCCAGCTAACCAGCTACATGGTACAGGCCTCAGGTCAAGTTTTAATAATCTCAATACACAATAAAGAATGACAGCAAACCTTTCTGTGATTAATAGCATCAATCCTTTTCTTAGCCGTGCAGATGATCTTCCTATTCACGTGTTTCCTGTGAGCAGAAAGTGTCTTTGCTGCATCCATCCGTCTTGCTAATATAATACTGGATGGCAGACGTCTCCATCCGGTTGTGATCATCTTCACTGATGTCATTTTTCTGGCAAGCACAACTTTATCTGTCCGTCTTTTATCTGTGCTAATTTTCGCTGATGAATCTCTGAAGCGCGTTGACCGTGTTTCAGTGTTTTTATCATCTTTCGGTGTGACGGATTCAGACTTTGTTTCTCTCTTAT
Source organism: Danio jaintianensis (assembly GCA_903798115.1). NCBI lineage: Eukaryota > Metazoa > Chordata > Actinopteri > Cypriniformes > Danionidae > Danio > Danio jaintianensis. The sequence goes on along the minus strand of CAIGQV010019150.1, from coordinate 2,227,750 downwards.
GTGGCGTCGCTGTTATTGAATCGCTCTTCGACACTGAATCTTTTGGGGATTTTGGAGGTTTCTTTGCTTCAGTCTGATTTTCTGCTTTCTTCTTCTTCTTGTTGTTTTTCCACCTCAGTTGACTCTCTGACAGCCGTTTCACCAGCGTCGCTTTCTGTCACAAAACACACCCAAAAATCTAAAAATCACAATATACAAGTCATCTTATATCCTGATAAGGGCTGCACAATATATCGTATATCGATATCGCAATATGTGTATCAGCAATAGTCAGGATTAGATTTTTTTTAAAGATTAAAAGTTAAATATATTATTAAATGTTATTATTTTTAAAGGGCACCTATGATGAAAATCATCTTTTGTAAGCTGTTTGGACAGAACTGTGTGTAGGTATAGTGTGTCCACAGTCATATTGGGGTGATATAAAGACAATAAGTTTTTATTTTTTATTTCCTGACATTAAAATAGGATTCAAATCCCTCCCATTTTGAGGCCAACCGCAACTTGACGTAGGAGTGTGGTTTCCCCGCCCACAAAATTGATTGACAGCCGCGTATTAACACGTCTCCGTAGTAACGCGTATAATCATATCAAAAAGACAGGACGTGCGCAAAGTAACCGGGAATAAAAGATCTGTTCAGCTCTCTGTGATCATCAATCATCGTCAAATGTGATCAAGGGTGAGTTTTACAAGTTTAAAACGTTTTTAATACAGTGTCAGTAAAATTATAAAGGAAGACGCTTCAATCCCGGTCTGTGGACGTTAAATCAGGTTTATTTTGTACATTAACATAACGGATATCCATACAGCAGTGGATATTAACCTGCATCCTGTCACATTTGCCAATGCAAAAACAATGCAAAGTTAAACGTGAGCGCTGTGTGTGTGTGCGTGAACTTTGTAACGACATTGTGTGTGACTCATCGTTGCAGAAAGGCTTGAATTAACTCCACAACAAATACATCAAATACTCATTGGGAAATTTCTTACTGTAGTATATCTCACTAACGTTACGTGAGATCTGCTTCCTGTTTATCTGACGGAGACACACTGACAGGCACGTGAGAACGGTAGGTGGGGAGAACCAGCACTAAAGGAACAGGCAACAAAAACAGCTACAATATGTTCAGAGCAGTAGATTTCAATATTCTGAAAGGTATAATCAATAATCTGATGGGTGTTTTGAGCTGAAACTCTACAGACACATTCTGGAGACACAAAAGACTTATAATAAATCTTTAAAAAAAGGGGTAAAATAGGTGCCCTTTAAATAATTTATACAATGATGACCATGCTATTTTATGTTTGATTGTTTCATTTCTGTACCTGAATACTGTTAAGGTCTTTGCACACTGAAGGCGAAATACAAAATTTTCGTATGCGTTTTTTTTTGTATTCATATGTGAAAAACTCGTCACGTACACAAACCTTGCACACTTGAGTCTGATGCGTATTAATTAATCCATCACGAAAAAACGCAAAACATTTCAGAGTCAGTTCAAGTTCAGTGATACTTTGTTTTTCTTTTTTCTCTAAAGAAGAAAAAGAAAGAGGAATAGACTACATATTAAAAAATAAATAAATAAAGTATAAAGAGCTGCGCTGGATTATCCCCGAATGCAAAGTTTATTTCAGGAAATCAGTGGAATTTTGATGCATTGCTTGTGATACTTCACACATTTACGTACGTAAACAAATCCTGAACAGACACTGGCAGTACCTATAGACATTATAATAGATGGCGGTCGCGTTGATGTGTCGAAGCAACGCACACACATTCTGTCTAGTTCTTGAATCTGATTGGCTGATAGCCGTGCGATATTCTGCAAATAACAGCACTCGTCCAGCCTCTTTACCCTTCACCCTTGTGTATTACTCCACCCACATACAGCACAAGCAGAGGACACTCTACAGTTTGACAAATACTGCTGCTATTGGGCAACATAATGTACTTTTGAGGCTTTTTTAGTGGAGAATGTAGTTGTTTAGATTGCAACTATGCAGTTTATTTATAAGGATAGTGCCTATTTTACATATTTATCATTTCTGAGAGACAGCACGTCGGCGGCCATTAGCCTGTCTTTGAGCAAAGCAAAGACGGTTGACGATGTTCATCCACAAGATGGCAACAAAGACCGCATAATAAGCCCTTAGAGGATAAACACAGCGTAATTACAAACTACAGCTGATCAGATCATTATTAAACAAGTAAATGACTTTCTAAGTCGATCTCTCTCTTTTGTATGTTATAGTGCTGTATTTATACCATAGTCTGGTAGTGTTTCTGGTATAATTATTTTGATCTCCCGATTGCAACAGAGAAATACTGGGAAATCTCTGTAGACTGATGGCATTTCATGCCGTTCAGCCTTATAATCTTAAAATGTGAGCAAAATCAGCTGTTTTGTCTTCACTTTAGACATTACGCTAGAGAATCATTCCAACACTAGCTCTAAAGTGACGCTGGTGAATGAGCAGCGGTTTCTGCTGTTCTGACGTCAGCTGCAGATGTGAATGAATGGAGGAAGAAAGTAGTTCCTCTTACAAAAGGGTTTTGAAACTCTCTGTTAGATTTTCTTTTTTATACACACGATTATGCCGTCCAACTGTTGTATAAATGCAATATCACACTCCTAGCAGTGCGATGTGGTTGTATATTGTCATTAGTGGGACACTAAGGCCAACACACGCCTCCCACCAGTGCCGATATACAGCCACATCGCAGTGCTACGAGTGTGATATTGCTCATTTATTTTATGTCATTAAGTGTTCTGTAGCTCAAATGACGGCATTCTGTATTTAGCTTTTTACTTGTATGGTGGCTCTGAACTGTCAGAACACCTTAGATTGCGTCTGCATCCAGACCTCTCTCATCCAAAAACATGCAAACTCCACACAGAAATGCCCAGACCCATGCTGAGGCTCGAACCAGCGACCTTCTTGCTGTGAGGCGACAGCGCTACCCACTGCGCCACCATGTCGTGTTATTGTTAAGCTACAAAAAAAGCTAACTGAAATTAAATGTTTCAATTTAAATGCGGTAGTTTAGTTTTAAATGTACATACTGTCACCCGACGGATAGGACAGTGCAGAGACTTTGGTGAGCAAATCAAGCCAAAGGCAGATTCTGCTTGACTAGTGTATTCAGCATTGAACTCTACAGTGTTATAAATGTGATTGTTAATGTTTTTAATTGCAATAAGTTATAATTAAAGAAAGTTATACTGCATTAGTTAATATGATTCAAAGTAATGTTTTCTATTTATTTAAATATTATGAAATAAATTAGGAAATTACCCATCGTAACTTTATTGTAAAATAGTTTGGTATTTTTATCTTCGGCCCACGACTCTTAATGATATTTGGTTTTTGGCCCTTCATATGAAAAAGTTTGGGTACCCCTGCTTTAGACTCTCCAGAAAACTATAAAGCACTGTTTATTTTCCTTTTATCTGTTGTATTTACATATGCTTGTCATTTATTAGAATTGATGCAAATGCATTGCATAGAAAACAATATATATTATGATATGCAGTACCTTTCTGTAAATTCAATCAATTAGTAGCTGTTTATATATTGACCACCATGTAAAGGACTATTTATTTTATACATTTTAAAGTATATGCTCAAACATTTGCTCATTCATATGTGATCATATTTCTCACTTTATTTACTTTACTTTATTAGAACTTCAGGGTAAGTGTTTGATTAAAATGAAATTACATCAAATATAAATAAATATGAAACATGAAATAAATATTACTAAAATATAAAACACTTTTACATACAATAAAAAGCATAAAGTAATAAAATTAAATTAGATAAGATTTTCTTTTAGAATTTTAATCACATAATAATGTTAAAAATCTTATTTAATGGATGTATTTATATGAGGATTTTTTAAATTGTATTATTTTTAATTAAATAGCTGTTGTTACTGACATGCATTACATAAAAATATATGATATGAGATATGATATATACATACATAAAGGAAATTTTTAATTTACGCATTTATTTTTAATGAATTGTTTTTGTCATTAAAACGGCCAGTGTCGCTGATATGACTTTAAATAAAAATATACGATATAAGATATGATGTATACATACATTAAGGACATATTTTAGAATTTTTATCATATATTAATATTTAAAATTACTATATATTTTTACTATATACTATTATTATATATTTTAAATTAATACTAAAGTGTCACATATTTAATATATAATCACATACTTTGGTGTTATTTCACCATGGAGACATCAGTCACAACAGAACTCTTATTATCATCATCATCATTTAATCATAATTATATCATCAGCAGATATTAATGCTATCAAACTATGAATCGCATGCAAGACAAAAGTTTGTATTTACATAATATATACACGTAAATCGTGTATATTTATGCATATATATGTATAAATACACACATATACTATACATAAAATACAAAAATGTACAAAAGAAATATATTAATATATAATTTGTGCATATCTATCTATATAAATAAACAAATATTTGATACAATTTAGTCATGCATATATTTATATACACAAAAATATATACAGTATGCACAAATATATGTTGTAAATGTCAACTTTTATTGCTTTTAAATAGAAACTTTTTTGACAGCACAACTAAAGATGCACACTGACCTTTTGACCTCTGAGACCCACACCCGGGTCATTCTCGATCTCCCACATGCCCTCCTCGAAGCCACCCCGTTTGTTGGCCTGGCCATACTTCTGCTTGTTCGGCCAGTAGTGGACGATGTCTTTGGAGAATAGAAATGTTCTGGAAGAAAAAAACAAGTTAAGTCACTGCTAAATTCAAGATTGAAAGCATTTAATTCAACTCATGTTTATTTCTATAGCGCTTATACAATGTAGATTGTGTCAAAGCCGCTTAACAGAATTCTAGTAAAGTCCCGATTTCAGAGTTGAAGTTCAGTTCAGTGTGGTTTAATTTCACTGCTGAACGTTCAAACACTGAAGAGCAAATCCATCGATGCGCAGCTCCACAAGTCCCAATCCAAGCAAGCCAGTGGCAAGGAAAAAAAACTTCACCAACTGACGAAGTGAAAAGGAAAAAAAAAAAAAAAAAACCTTATATCAAATTTATTGATATTGTGCACAGTAAGGAAACGGGTTCCCTGTACAATCAAATTCTAACTTTCCTGTCTCTTAGGGAGCACTCACACTACGCTATCCGATCCGTGCCCAGGCGCATTTCCCGGTTCGTTTGACAAGTGTGAGTGCTCCGAATCGGGCCCAGGCACGGTTCAGTTGGCCGGCCCTGGCCTGGTTGAAAGAGGTGTGCCAGAGCGCGGTTCGGTTGTATTTTGGCACGGTACGCTTGTAGTGTGAGTGCAAAGCGCACCTGAGCGCAAAACTGAAGACGCAACGTCACTTTTAAGGGACTGTTTCATATGGATTTATGAATCATTCTTACTGTTCAATGAACACAAACTGTCATAGTTTATTAAAGATGCAAACCCCTCGCTGCACAACAGCTGCACCTTCACTTCCTAATACCTGCAGCATGAGGACTTTCTGAACATTTATGAGCGTCAAAAGTGCTGGATCTGTTCAGCAAAAGATTTGATTGTGTGTCACTGCATCTCAAACTACTTAAAATAATATAAACTGATATAAGTAAAGCAATGTCCACTGTGCTGAGCGAGAGCGCTTCTCTTCTGTTAAACTGAACAGTCGCATCATCGATGACGGAAGCGTGCTCCGGCTCGGAAGGTAAAGATGCAGTGTGAGTGCAGGCCGAGGGGGAGAGGGGAGGGGGGACAAGCGCGCTTCGACACGGTTCAAGGCAACTGTTCCTAGTGTTAGTACACCCTTACTCTTACTTTCCCGTTGTTGTAAAGTTTAAAGCATATTAAAAATATAATAATTTAACAAAATAGGCAATTAGAAGAGCATGCAATAAAATAAACAAAAACATTAACTATAAATACGTAAAATAAAAAGACAAATGTGTATCAAACGTCTTTTGTGCCAACTGCCATTAGAATTTAAATACTGGGTTTTAAGTATGAATAGGCTTAATCAAGTTTCTAGTATTGAACGTATTTGATATTGATTTATGTGATGATATTGAGTGTATTTGTGTTGCCTGTTCTTTGTGATATGTGTGATGTGAACGCTGATGTAGTTGTGTGGTGAAGCCAAAGATAAATTTCCACTTGTGGACAATAAAGAAGGTAAAAGTAAAAAAAAAAGAAGGCTTGCTATATACACAAATGTGTAAATGTTAAAAGCTGTAGTGTAAAATCCAATGAATTATTGTCACTAGTAAATGCAGTAAATGTAATTATGCAAAGCTGGCAGGAGTAACAGCATGGTACATGTGCAGTCATTGAATATTAAGGAGCTTATTTGCAAGGGTGCAGTAATAATAATCAACAACCATAATAATAGTAAACAACCCAATTTGTAACAAGAACAACAAATGCCTTAAACATGAGTTCATAACACTGTGTATGATTCAAATAAATAGATAATACAGTTTTGCATTTAACATCTACACTTGAATTACACCAACCTTCAATGCATTTAAAATACAGAATATATTTAATCAGTTTATGCTTTATTTGGAAATTAAACACAAGACTTTTACTGTATATTAGGGCTGGACGATATTGCAAAAAAGTAACATTAAAAATATTTTGCGCCATATTAATTGATAATGATGTATTTACTTTGTTATATGACGTTTTAATGCTGCCAGCTTTAATAGAGTAATTTTTGTAACTTTTGAACACAGAATAAGATGTTTTGAAGAATGCTGAATACCTGTAACCATTTACTTACATAGCAGGTGAAACAAATACAGCTACAGGTTTCCAGCTTTCTTTAAAATATCCTCTTTAGTGTTTAACAGAAGAAAAAACTCTTTCTGGTTTGGAGTCAAAGGTGAGTAAATGATGCCAGAATTTTAATTTTTGGGTGAACTGCCCCTTTAATGCAGTGTTTTGACATGCATGTTTGATTCGAGTTTACTCACGTTGTGTGTGTCCCAAAGAAGAAGATGGGGATCTTATTTTTGGGGGCTTTTCCTTCTCCAATCTGAGAGACAAAACAATAACAACAATAAAAACAGTTAGATTTGACCTCATGTGCGTATAGACCATTTCAATGTGGTGATGCCATTGGCCCATGAACATTTCCTGCTTGTTATCAAACTATTTCATAACAGTAACAAGAGGTAATTTAATCATAGCTTAATGTTAAAGCAGCTGCCATGACATTATTTATCAATATGTGGCTCTTTTTGGATTCTTGGAAGCTTTAGAAATTAAAAATGTAAAACAGGAAATACGTTGGGACCATTGTTATTGTTTACATCCCTCAAAATGGTCTATAGATGACGGAATATGATGGATATGACGTATAATATGTGACTATACACTGCAGAATATGTCATATAATATAATGATACACTACAGAAACTCACTCTGGCAGGCCAGAAAGGATAACCCTTCATCTTCGCAAACACAACATCACCTGGAGTAAAATCATCTGTGGTCTGATCAGACTTCATCTTCATAAAAACAAATAAATACAGTGTTTATTAACACAAACAAACGCTCAGCATCGCCCACTAATACACAACAACAACAACACGCAAAACACTTCAGCAGCAGAGACACCTAATGTTCCAAAATTCCCCGTATAGCCATGAATTTGCCAATAATATGATATTAATTTAATTTCACTTAATTGCCATCGACAGTAACGTAACGTCAGTAAATAAAATGATAACTTAGCCGTGTTTGGCTAGCTTAGGCTAACTCATGTCCACTGTGTGTACAGTAACTCACCTTTACTCCTGTCTGCATATCAGCCTACTCAAAAACCATTTTAAGAAACAACGTGATTTAAAAACAGATCAGAAAAGACACGAATTAAAATTATTTTCACGCTCTGAATGAACAGACATGGAGATGTGCACGGGTGTCTCCCCTTAGCGCCGGTGAAATAGTTCAGTCCGTCTCCCGCTCAGTTTGACTTAGGAATGTACCACAGAGAAAGGGGGGTTGGGTTTGTATTTATTTATTATAAAATAAATAACAAGTGTTTCCTTCATTATTTTAATGCTCAGTTACCACGCATATTGTTTTATATTTAATTATACATGATTTTAAAATTATATTCGCAAAGTGAAAAATAAAATTACGTCAATGTTTGGGAACATCGGTCGTTAAATAGTTAAATATTCCTCAGATGGAGGAAGCGGCAAAATAAGTGTTTGAAATGTTTTACCGTGTTATTTGATTTATTGATAAAACATGAAAGCGAAGGGGGTAAAAAAAAAAAATAAATAATCCGCGACAACTTTCTTGATTAGTGTTTCGCGGTATTTTTCGCTTGCCGTTGTTGTCATGGTGAGGAGGAAACATGGCGTCGGATTCAAACAAACGCTGCAACTCTTCACAACTCCACGGATTTATACGTTTTAATGTTGTTTAGCGAAACTATTTCATCAAAAACACAGGTATTATAGCATAACATGCCTGTTAATGGTGAGTTGGTGTTTGGTTTTATAACTCATAGTTTCGAACTGACCGTTTATCACTGCTAGAAACCAACAAGTTACGTGAGTTTCATTCAGATTTCTGAGATTCTACTAAATGCTATTAGATTTTAGGTGTTTTGTCTTTGTATATTTGAGAAACTACTCATAGTTTTGTCAGATAAGTCATCTGAAGGTGTATTTAAATGCAACTTTAAAGTTTATCGTTGTCATTTTCAGTGGTGTAAAGTAACAGAATATTTAATCAGGGATTGCCACAGCGGAATGAACCGCCAACTTATCCAGCATATGTTTTATGCAGCGGATGCCCTTCCAGCTGCAACCCATCACTGGGAAACATATCAATATATATTAAAACTTAATTTTTGATTAGTAATGTGCACTGCTAAGTAATAATTTGCTCAATTTTATAAGGTGATTTTTTTTATTTTTGTTTAAATGTCCTATTAGGAGCATTGGCTATAGTCATGGCAGCACTTGTACTCAATTCAGTAATAATTTACAATCATAACTGTTTCTTAATAATCAACTGAAACTGAAACGTAGAGGGGACAGAGCTTTCTCTGTGGCGGGCCCGCCGTTATGGAATGCTTTGCCCCTTGAGATTAGAACGGCTCCATCACTATCTATTTCTAAATTACTCCTAAAAACGTACCTGTTCAGCTTGGCCTTTTAATATTATTTTAATAGTCTTTTCTACTGCTTCATTTTTAGATTTATTCAGTCGTTTCTCTTGGTTTATTTTTGTTTTTATAATCTGTCTCTTTATTTTACTCTGTTTTATGTACAGCACTTTGGTCAGCAGTGGTGTAAAGTAACATTACAAATACTTAAACGACTGTAATTGAGTAGCTTTTCTCAGGAATTGTTATTTACTAAGTAGTTTTATAAATGTGTGCTTTTACTTTCCCTTGAGTACATTTTTAGTGCAGGTACTTTTACTCCACTACTTTCCTTCCACCTGCAGTCACTACTTCATTTTTTCTTGTCTATGGGGATTAGAAAAATCAGGACTGTGTTTCCTGTTTAATCAAATCACACATAGACATGACAAGACATGGGCGATTTATAATTGCAGTCGTAGTTGCCAACCTTCTCATCAATTAGACACTATCAGACTGGAGGTTTTGGATACCCGAAAATAGACTTTATTCAACATAATAAAGCCGAGATGTCTGAAAACAGCCCTTCAGGACAACCTGAAGTCTCCCCTAGACAATCTGAAGTATTTCGTCTCCATCATCCTGCTTTTTCACCTTGCGTGTTTTTGCTCAGCATATTTTCACACATATATGGTTCTGTGACATTTATCTGTTATGTTCTTGGCTATCTGCCATCTGCCTAAGGTTAAGGTTTAAATTCCAGTGTTTCCTTTGCTCAATCCTAGTATGGTTGTAATGGTTTACATACATTGTTATGATGCTACATTAACTTGATAATATGTTACTCACTCTAATGCTTCTGACACATATATAGCTTCATATGAGTGTTTAACAAATATAATCAGTGCTTTACATAGTTATTCTACATAATCAGTCATTCTTCAGCATAGCCTTGTCATTGTGTTGCTCTGTGCAGGGTTACTCATCTTACACAAACCTTGTTTTAGCCTGGCTCGTGTTTACTGCATACTTTAGAGAATACGTTTTGAGAATATAAACTGCTTCACACTTAACAAATCTTCGTCACAGACTGTTTGGAAGCATTAAAAGTGTCCAAGAAGATGTCCAAAATCTTTACACGCATTGACCCAGAGACTGTTTAGATGCTTGTCACTGATAAGAAGATGACGGATGTTTACTGTATGATGTTCGAAATGGCCTTAAACACCCAGCAGGCACAAGACGTCAACATGGGGGGGGGACGTTGCATTTTGTTTGGAAATGAAAATCGGGTTGACGCCAGAACTCAACGTTAGGTCGACGTCAATGTCCAACCTAAAATCAACCTAATATCAACGTCTAATGGTGTTACAGCTTGACGTTGTGTGGACGTTACCACTATGAAGTCTATCAGACGTTGGATTTTGGTTGCCATACCTGACGAATAAATGTCAGTATTTGACGTCAATATGACATTGGTTTAAGATGTTGGCTCGACGTTGGATTTTGGTCACTTTCTAACACAACCTAAAATCAACCAAATATCAACGTCATTTGACGTTGTTATTGGACATCAAAATAATGTGGTCATTAGACACTGGCTAAACAATGACATTACAACCTAAATCTAACCTAATATTAACGTCTTATGACGTTGTGTGCCTGCTGGGCAATAACTAGATGCACTACAGAATGTTACGTTTACACACATCCACCAATTACATGTACATGCATCAGCTTTTTACAGCGTAATACTCACTACTCACTACTCTTCAGTACTTTTGAAAAGGTCTACTTTTTACTCATACTTTGAGTAATATTTACAACAGATACTTTACTCTACTCGCACTACATTTTTAATCAAGTAATAGTACTTTAACTTAAGTATGATTTTTGAGTACTCTTTCCACCTCTCGTCATTTTTATTTGTCATGTGTGTGGTTTTAATCATGTTTTTACTTCTTTTTGTCTTATTTTGGACTTGGCAACACCATCTGAAGCAATAATATGTATCGTTATAGACATTTATTATATTTTTTATTATAATCACACTCTTTGTGAATAGGGTAAAATTAAGTAATACTAATATCTTACTAGGCGACGCGGTGGCGCAGTGGGTAGCACGTTCGCCTCACAGCAAGAAGGTCGCTGGTTCAAGCCTCGGCTGGGTCAGTTGGCATTTCTGTGTGGAGTTTGCATGTTCTCCCCGTGTTCGCGTGGGTTTCCTCCGGGTGCTCCGGTTTCCCCCACAAGTCCAAAGACATGCGGTATAGGTGAATTGGGTAAGCTAAAATTGTCCGTAGTGTATGTGTGTGAATGGGTGTGTATGGATGTTTCCCAGAGATGGGTTGCGGCTGGAAGGGCATCCGCTGCGTAAAACATATGCTGGATAAGTTGGCGGTTCATCCCGCTGTGGCGACCCCAGATTAATAAAGGGACTAAGCCGAAAAGAAAATGAATGAATGAATAATATCTTACTAGTTCTTATGGTAATATTAACGTTAGTTATTTACTAGCAACTAATATCCCCAATTGGTTAATTAAATTATTAATTGTCCACATTTTTGTATTTCAATTGCTCTAAAATATTCTGCAAATTAGGCATTATTTACATGGGCGACACGGTGGCTCAGTGGTTAGAACTGTGGCCTCACAGCAAGAAGGTCACTGGGTCGAGTCCCGGCTGGGCCAGTTGGCATTTCTTTGTGGAGTTTGCATGTTCTCCCCGTGTTGGCGTGGGTTTCCTCCGGGTGCTCCGGTTTCCCCCACAGTCCAAACATATGCGCTATAGGGGAATTGATGAACTAAATTGACCGTAGTGTGTGAGTGTGATCCTGAGATTAACATAGGATGAAGTCAGGTTAAAAAGGTAGTTTCATTGCAGTCAAAGGTTTTTACAGAGGGGATTTTTTAATATTTTAATAAAACATTGTGAAAATGTTTTGTAGAATAAAATGTTGTGTATGTGATCAAGTAGTATAGTACTGTCCTCTGCAGATCTGACACGCTCTGACGCAGGTCTGAACTATGACTTTAACGTTCTATTGGATTGTGTTGGTTTTAATTCTGTGAGGAACTTATTTTATACAGTGCATTCTTCTGAAGAGATTTTTAACACTGTTAATCCAAATACAGTTTTAGAGTTTTTAGCAGAAATAAATTGTAAAACAATTAATATAATCTATGTCTCTAGTATACAGTTGAAGTCAGAATGATTCGCCCACCTGTGAATTTCTTTTTCTTTTTCTAATATTTCCCAAATGATGTTGAACAGATTCAGGAATTTTTCACAGTATTTCCTATAATATTTTTTCTTCTGGAGAAAGTCTTATTTGTTTTATTTTGGCTAGAATAAAAGCAGTTCTTAATTGTTTTAAAGCCATTTTAAGGTCAATATTATTAGCCCCCTTAAGCAATATTAGTTTTGGATTGTCTCCAGAACAAACCACTGTTATACAATGACTTGCCTAATTACCCTAACCATACCCTAATTAACCTAGTTCAGCCTTTAAATGTCACTTTAAGCTGAATACTAGTATCTTGAAGAATATCTAGTCTAATATTATGTGCTGTCATCATGGCAAAGAGAAAAGAAATCAGTTATTAGGAATGAGTTATTAAAACTATTATGTGTAGAAATGTGCTGAAAAAAATATTCTTTCAGTTAAACACAAATTGGGGAAAATAAATATACAGGAGGGCTAATAATTCTGACTTCAACTGTACATTTTGTCATCATGAAATTGGCCATAGAAGCTGGGATGGCGTAAAACTCAAACAAACAAACTGTTCACATACAGCGTCTCTGTTGTTTTTGCAGATCTTGGAACTGTGACCTCACGCTGACCTCATGCCCAACCAGCCTCCTGCCGTCCGTCCACGTCATGGCGCTCGAGCCAAACGTAAAGACCCGGTTTCCAGCCTTCGAGCGTCTCACCCGCAAACTGTGACCCCGTCTGCTCAAAACACCCAGGAGGACATCAGCAGGTTCGTCTCACCTGTTTCTGACATGCTTCTCTCACATGCATGCACTAGAGCCGGGCAATATTACAAAACTCTCATATCATCATATAAGTCATTTCATATTCTGATGATGATATATATCACGATAGAGAACCATTTCTGTAAATTAATCATTTATATACAGCTGAAGACAACATTGTTAGCCCTCCTGTGAAATGTTTATTCTTTTAAAAGTATTTCCCACGTGTTCTTTAACAGAGAAGATTTCTTCAACACATTTCTAATCATAATAGTTTTAATAACTCATCTCTAATCACTGATTTCTTTTCTCTCTGCCATGATGACAGCACATAATATTTGACTAGATATTCTTCAAGATACTTGTATTCAGCTTAAAGTGACATTTAAAGGCTTAACTAGGTTAATTAGGGTAAAGTTAGGGTAATTAGGCAAGTCATTGTATAACAGTGGTTTGTTCTGGAGACAATCCAAAACAAATATTGCTTAAGGGGGCTAATAATATTGACCTTAAAATGGCTTTAAAACTGCTTTTATTCTAGCCGAAATAAAACAAATAAGACTTTCTCCAGAAGAAAAAATATTATAGGTGTTACGTCTCTTGATGATAATTTGTTTATGGATTTTAAAGAAGTAACCTTGAGTTGACCTTTAAGAAAATAAGCTAGGAAATAGGTGGGGTGGGAAGACAAAACAACTTTTTTTTTTTTTTTAGCACCGCAAATATTTATTGCACCCAAATCAGTTATTTACATATATTTCCGAAAACATTGGCACATGACTTACTAAAGCTATATTAATATGTGATCATATTTCTTAGTTTATGTAGAACGTCAGGACAAATGTTTGCTTTAGAAATGTAGAAATCTGAAATAAATACTATTCAAATATAAAATACTTTTCAAAAACTAATGATTACAGGTCCAATATTTAAAAAAAATCACTAAATCAAATGCAAAATGTAAAGATTGTACTTTTAAGATTGAAACTTTCTCACAATGCTGTTGTTCAGTGTATTTTATGACACCACAAAATAAATGATAGAGCATAATATGAAATAATAGATTTATTTTGTCTATACGATATACAGTTGAAGTCAGAATTATTCACCCTCTTGTGAATTTTATTTACCCAATATTTCCCAAATGATGTTGAACAGATTCAGGAATTTTTCACAGTATTTCCTATAATATTTTTTCTTCTGGAGAAAGTCTTTATTTGTTTTATTTCGGCTAGAATAAAAGCAGTTTTTAATTGTTTTAAAGCCATTTTAAGGGCAATATTATTAGCCCCCTTCAGCAATATTTGTTTTGGATTGTCTCCAGAACAAACCACTGTTATACAATGACTTGCCTAATTACCCTAACTTTACCCTAATTAACCTAGTTCAGCCTTTAAATGTCACTTTAAGCTGAATACTAGTATCTTGAAGAATATCTAGTCAAATATTATGTGCTGTCATCATGGCAAAGAGAAAAGAAATCAGTTATTAGAAATGAGTTATTAAAACTATTATGAGTAGAAATGTGTTGAACAAATCTTCTCTACGTTAAACAGAAATTGGGGGGGGGGAAAAACAGGGGGCTATTAATTCAGGAGGGCTATTAATTCTGACTTCAACTGTGTGTATCAGGCTGAGAGGCGTGATGGAACGTCTGCAGACAGACAGACGGGACAGTGAGAGAGAGACGGGTGATGAGTTCAGTCTCACTGCTGAGCTGAGGTGGAGAATTAACCAGCTGGAGAAGGAGAAACTAGACTGCACCTCCAAACACAATGAACAGGTGCGTCAGACTCACACACACACTCAAGGACTGACAGATTTGATTCAAAGTGTCTTCAAGCTGTACATTTGATCAGTTCATTCACACTGGAGTTTGAATGCTTACTAATTATAAAAGGATATGCATTTAATACCATCTAAATCAACACATTTATAGTGTTATTATTATTATTATTGTGTATTTAAGAAATAGCACTTCAAAGTCACTAATAAATAGCACTTAAGTCACTTTATTCAATATATTTAATTAAATAAAATTTAAATAGTTTATAATTAGTATAAATTTCAAACAAAATATTAGTATAAAAGAAATTAGACATTTTATTTTATAGAATTCATTTGAAATTAAGTTCATTATTTTATATATAATAAAGATTACTCATCAAAACTGCAAGAGCAGTGTAAAAAAATTATTTGAAAATGTACAAATGATTTACATAATGTCAACCACAATTTAAAAAAAAAAAAAAAGAGTCAATGAATTGTGAACAATGTACTGCCGTTGTGTAAATAATATGTTATAAAGTAACTGTAGGTGTGATCACGAGTTTTAAAAAGTAGTTTACTCTAATTACAAGTACTTGATATTTGGAATCTGATAACGTGATCCAGATTGCATGTAATCCATTACTATTCAGATCTGGTAATGTGTGTGTGTGTGTGTGTGTGTGTACAGGTGTCTCAGTGTGAGGCTCAGGCCGCTCGGTTGCGTGCGCAGGTGGAGCGTGGCGAGGCGCAGCGGCAGACACTCGAGTACGATGTTGCAGTGGCGAGAAGAGATGCGGCGGCGGAGAGGAGAAACGCAGAGGACAAGATCAACCAGCTGACAAAACACAATCACAGGCTGGACGGTGCGTGCGTGTTTGTGCGTGTGTGTGTTTGCGTGTGTTTGTTAGAACTATTGTTCTCACGTGTCTGATGTTTATCACTTAAAGGGACCGTTCACCCAAAAATTTAAATTCTGTCATCATTTACTCATCCTTCACCTCATCTGCTTGATTCAATGTATATTCATTCATTCATTCATTTTCCTTCGGCTTAGTCCCTTTATTCATCAGGTGTCGCCACAGCGGAATGAACCGCCAACTTATCCAGCATATCTTTTACACAGCGGATGCCCTTCCAGCTGCAACACAGTACTGGGAAACATCCATACACACTAATTCACATACACACACTCATACACTACGGCCAATTTAGTTCATCGATTCCCCTATAGCGCATGTGTTTGGACTGTGGGGGAAACCGAAGCACCCAGAGGAAACCCACGCCAACACGGGGAGAACATGCAAACTCCACACAGAAACACCAACTGACCCAGCCGGGACTCGAACCAGCGACCTTCTTGCTGTGAGGCCACAGTTCTAACCACTGAGCCACCTCATTTATGTGTTATGCATCCTTTATTGTTACATGCTATACTTAAACTTTATTTACACATATGTAGAACGTTTATAAGTAAATAAACAATGGTAATGTGAAAATACCTTTAAAATAATAAAACTCATAACCACTCGAGTGTGAGTAAATGTGAAAATTAGAATTTTTTGGGGTGTGAAATGTTCAAATGCTAACTGAGATAGCAAACTGAATTAAATAAAAACTAATTTTAGAATTAGCGTTGTGCGATCCTGATATTGAGCGTCTGTGTGTGTAGTCCTGAGCTCAGAGCTGCGTCAGAGAGTGTCAGATCTGCAGAGGTCTTTGGAGATTACCCAGAAGGCCAGAGAAGATGACCTGCAGGGCCTCCAGGCAGAGCTGCACGAGAGGGACCGTCTGCTGCTGAATGCAAACGCTGAGATTGAGAGGCTGCAGGACGAAAAAAGCCCACTAGAGGCACTCATACAGGTAAACATGGCAAATATTAATCATTCATTCTCCTTCGGCTTAGTCCCTTTATTCATAAGGGGTCGCCACAGCCAAATGAACCACCAACTATTCCAGCATATTTAACACAACGGATGCCTTTCCAGCTGCAACCCATTACTGGAAAACATCCATACACACTCATTCACACACGCACACACTCATACACGGCCAATTTAGTTAATCAATTCCCCTATAGCACATGTGTTTGGACTGTGGGGGAAACCGGAGCACCCGGAGGAAACCCATGCCAACACAGGGAGAACATGCAAACTCCACACATAAACGCCAACTGACCCAGCCGGGACTCCAACCAGCGAACATTCTTGCTGTGAGGCCACAGTGCTAACCACTGAGCCACTGTGCCGCCTGGCAAATATTAATACAAGTTAAAAGATGTTTTCTATGTCAATATGTTTAATAATATGTCATTTATTCCTATGATGTAAAGTCGAATCTTTAATAATTATTAGTGAAATCAGTTGTGGTGGTTTTTATTTTAGTGGAAACAGTGAAAATAATTTTTTAATGAAAAAGAAAGTTCAAAATATCAGCATTTAATTGAAATGGAAATTTATTTTAACATTATGATAGTCTTTATCATTAATTCGAATCCTCGTAACCCAAAAATGACCCAGGCACCATTTTAACAGTAGGAAAAAACCTAAACAGTTTTTTTTATCTTGAGGTTTGGTGACCCTTTTTCTAAAATTACCCCAACATTAGAAAACATAAATAAATAATTTGCTATTTTCATGAAGGCTGTACACATTTAGGGTACAAGGGTTGTCTTAAGGGTCAATTTTGACTCGCCATCTACACAACACTACAACACACACACACACACAATAAGAATCTGCCGCTTTATCTTTTATGAATACTGTGCTGCTAAAAACGTTTTACACTTCAGCAGGTGCTTTTATCATGATAAATACAGCCTTTACTGTAGTCAGAAAGGAGTGTTGATGAAATACTGCACACTGATGAGGGAAAACCTGCGCATTCACACAGTTTGTGATGAAGATGAGCTTCTTTCTTTGTGCAAAATACATTTAAGGATTGAAATTAAATTTAGCTGCTTCATTTAGAGGTTTGGTGAAGGGTGAACGGTGTATACAGAACTCCAGGACAACACAAGGGTTCATTAAAAAATAGTACATTCTTTCACAATGGCTGTTTCTTCAATGAACACTAGGTGTGAATGGTACTTTTATTTAGCTCTGATGCAGTGTTTTATTTGACATTGTTATGGCATAAATCTGTTTTTGTAGTGTAAATTAGTGTTGTGTGTTTGTTTTAACAGGAACAGAACGACACTCTGCATCAGCTGAAATGTGAAATGGAGAGAATGAAGAGAGACGGAGAGAAAGACACAGAGAAACTGAAGCGTAAATCCACCGAGCTGAGCCGCAGCACAGAGAGAGAAGAGAAACTGCGCTCTGATCTGGAGGTGATTTTATTATCATCTGCTCACATTGTGCTGGATCCCACACACCCTGTTTACACCTGATATTAAAGTCTGTGTGAACAGGAAGTCACTGAGACTTTTATTTTAGTATGTTGATGTTCTTCCAACTGAAATGGAATATTGAGTAGGGGTGGGGCTTTCTGTTTGTGCATCATTTCCTTATAGCAAATTGACAGTAAGAGGGGAAATATTCACATCTTGTAGAGAAGAAATCACCCATATACACTTAAATGCTGCATTATTTTGGAATTACATTTGCTATTAATAGCATACTTCCACAGATACTTCCAGTTCTTGATTCTGATTGGTTAAAAACGCGATTGAAGCTTTTAATAATTACTGTTCACTAGTAAGAGTAGTGAATGAGTGACTGGAAGTCTTGACACATTTTAATTAATAATGGCTACGCTGCTCTTAAGTGAAAAATAAAGTGGATCGATCATGGTAATTGAGGTTTTTAGTCTGTGTAAATCAGGGAAAAGTCAGGGAATTAGACATTTTGCATAGAGTGGGAACTAGGGGTGTTGCTAGACATAAAGCTCTACTGGGGCACGGGCCCACCAACGACAACAAAATGTTACCCTTATATAAATTGCTACATGGAGAATAACATCTTTATTCTGGGATTACCACTCTTAATTAATACATTACATATAAAGTAAATTGTAACTCAAAGTATTTACTGGGGCACTGGCGATTTTTACTGGGGCACATTTTTATTATTATTATTTTTTTCTGTGAGGGTTGGGGAGGGCAATGTATAATACAGTTTGTACAGAATAAAAACAATGGAAACGTATAGAATGTCCCCACAACTCATAAAAACAAACCTGTGTGTGTGCAGGCAGCTCTGCAAAAGGTGAAGGTTCTGGAGCAGAGTGTGGAGTCTGAGCGAACTGCACACCTGCAGTCCAAATTCAGCTCCGAGATCATCCAGGTAACTAGAAATAAACCGATATCAGATTCTGACGGTATGATGGCCTTTGATAAAAATATCACGGTTTCACAGTATTGTGATTACTGCTCTAAAATAAGTCAGGGTAAAAAACTACTTTTTCCCCCCATGAACGCATTATATTTTATTTTAAGAAACATTTATAATATTTTGCAGCAGTAAACGTGTCAGGCTGAGTAATTAAAGTAAATCATTGCCTTCTGCTGTCTTTATTAGTCTCAGAAGCACAGATTTCTCTACAGCTTGAAAAGACATCTTTAGAGATCTTTCTTTTCTGTGGATATACAGTAAAGTCACTGCACTGGTCAGCTGTACAGCATGCTGGATGTTGGTGCATAAGAGATG
>CAIGQV010019150.1:2188615-2203195 GCA_903798115.1 Danio jaintianensis | reverse complement strand
ATTCCTGAATCTGTTCAACATCATTTGGGAAATATTTGACAAAGAAACAAAAATAGAGAGAAGTAGGGAGAATAGTTTTGCCTACAACTGTACAAAGATAAAAATGTCACATACATTGAAATACCAATCGTAACATTTCTTATGATGCATAAATATGAAGCACAAAGTCAAATGTCCCTCTAACCTTGTTTTCAGTTTAAATGGATCAAAAATATTCTAAAATAAAAACATTTGTTTGAGTTCTTTTGAATGGAAGTTCCCCAAAACAACACATAATATGAAAGCCAGTCGTGGAAATGTGTGAGGAAAAAGCTGGATGAATATTGTAATCAAAATCATGGATGTGATTTTGATGTTTTCAGATTAGAAAAGGATCTCCTGGCCATGAAAAATGATCTGACTGCTCAGCTGGAAAAGGAGAAAGCCACATCCGCTGACCTGATAAGTCAGTTAGAGCAGGAGAGGGCGGAGTCAGACCAACTGTCAATCAAACTGCAGGATCAAGAGAGGGCGGAGACAGTGCAGCTGTCAATCAAACTGCAGGAGCAGGAGAGAGTGTGGAGCGAGAGACAGCAGGAGGTGAAACACTCACAAAAACAAGCTTATTTTGTGTATATTGTACATATGAAGGGTGGCGCAGTGGGTAGTGCTGTTGCCTCACAGCAAGAAGGTCGTTGGTTCGAGCCTCGGCTGGGTCAGTTGGCATTTCTGTGTGGAGTTTGCATGTTCTCCCCGTGTTGGCGTGGGTTTCCTCCGGGTGCTCCGGTTTCCCCCACAGTCCAAACACATGCGCTATAGGGGAATTTGGTAAGCTAAATTGTCCGTAGCGTATGTATGTGTGCAAATGAGTGTGTGTGGGTGTTTCCCAATACTGGGTTGCAGCTGGAAGGGCATCCGCTGTGTAAAACATATGCTGGATAAGTTGGCGGTTCATTCCGCTGTGGCGACCCCTGATTAATAAAGGGACTAAGCCAAAAAGAAACTGAATAAATGTACATATGAAGAAATTAAATGGATATTTGTATTTGGTTTATATTATTAGGCATATTTAGTTGTATGTATTAGGAATGAAATGTGCTTATTTTTATATACAGTTGAAGGCTAAGTTATGTGAAATTCCTGTGAAATATTCATTTTTTGTCACAAATTTCCCAAGTGATTTTTAACAGCAGAGAGTATTTTCACAGTATTTACAAATGTTTTTTTTCCCTGGAGAAACTCTGATTTACTGTAGTTTGGTTAGAATATGCTCAATTATTAAAAAAAAAATGCTGTGGTCAATATTATTCGCCCCCTTCAGCAATATTTGTTTTGGATTGTCTCCAGAACAAACCACTGTTATACAATGACTTGCCTAATTACCCTAACTTTACCCTAATTAACCTAGTTAAGCCTTTAAATGTCACTTTAAGCTGAATACTAGTGTCTTGAAGAATATCTAGTCAAATATTATGTGCTGTCATCATGGCAAAGAGAAAAGAAATTAATCATTACAAATTACTTATTAAAATAATACTTTATTACTTATTATACATGAATAATTAATTTCACAGGAGGGCTAATAATGTTGTCTTCAGCTGTTTAAAGTATTTTATAAATGAAAGTATTCACTATTTTATTTATTTACATAATTATAATTAATTTGGAGAATTTAGTCTTAATCCTGGCACTATTTAATGCCACTTAGATGGTTTTATTTGATTGTCTTCTAGTTTCTTGTCTCAATCCAGTGATATCCAATAATATTTTTTGGGTTTTCATGCATTTTGCTACAGCTTAAAGTAAATATCCTGCCAATACTTTTTTTACTCTCTTGTTTTTTACTCTCTCTTTTAAAACTTGCTACAAAAAAAGCAAACTGAAGTTAAATGTTTCAATTAAATGTTGTAAATGGATCAGATTTTGTGCGGAATGGTGGCTCAGTGGTTAGCACTGTGGCCTCACAGAAAGAAGGTCGCTGGTTCGAGTCCCAGCCGGGTCAGTTGGCGTTACTGTGTGGAGTTTGCATGTTCTCCCCGTTGGCGTGGGTTTCCTCCGGGTGCTCCGGTTTCCCCCACAATCCAAACACATGCGCTATAGGGGAATTGATGAACTAAATTGGCCGTAGTGTATGAGTGTGTGTGTGTGTGTGTGTGTGTGTGTGTGTGTTGATGAGTGTGTATGGGTGTTTCCCAGTACTGGGTTGCAGCTGGAAAGGCGACCTCTGATAAATAAGGGACTAAGCAGAAGGATAACGAATGACCAAATGAGATTTTTTAAATTTAAATATACTGTCACTGATGGATCGAAGACAACACAGTAAACATTGGCATAGGCAGGTGCAGCTTTACTAGTGTATACGCCATTAAAAAACAGTGTGTTAAAACTGGAAATATGTTTTTATTGTAATAAGTTCATTATAACATGAAAAAATTCTAATGCATTAGTTAATATGATTATGATTTTATTTTTATTTTTGTGGGACAAGTTAATTGTTTGCATGTGGGTGTGTGTTTTAGGTACAGGAGGCTCTTGTCTGTGTTCAGCAGTCGTATGATGGTGTATTGAGTGAAATCGATCAGGTTGTACAGCAGTATCAGCAGCAGGGGGCGACACACACTTACAGCACCGGTCAGCATTGATTTAACTACACATTAACACTGTTTTTACCTTGTTTATCACAGTAAGCTCTTTGGCACATTCTCTATTGTATGAAGTGCTGTAAAATGGACTTGACTTAGGAGTGTTTTCAAGGCTGTGTGTTTGTGTTTTAGGTCAAGGGGGGAAAATGCAACCCATTGGACGTCCTGCGACAGACACTACAATACTTTAGCACACAGGTACAACACACACACACACACTAAACTGCATTCTAGTGTAGTGCTGTAGCTGGTAGTATTGAACAGAAACTGTGATGAAGTATAAACTAGTGTGTGTGTGTGTGTGTGTAGTTACAGGAATCTGTGATAGTAATGCAGAAGATAAATCATGAGAACAAACTGAAGGATGAAACGGTCAATGATCTCCAGAGGAACATCCAGGTGTGTGTGTGTTTGAGTGGTGTGCGTTTGAGTGGTGTGCGTTTAAGAGTGTGTGTGTGAGTTTGTCATTGTTCTGCTGATCCACAGAAATGATTCAGCATCTGGATTAGGGATGTGTGATATAATAAAAAAAGTATAAACAATAATATTCCATATCGTTTCGTATTGATAATTATTGATATATTTGTAACCTTTAAAGTAACAAAAAACAAGAAGAGCTACAGAAAAAAGTCAAATAAATTTATTTATCTACCTACTCAATTCATTAAGACAAACAATATTATTTTTATATTATATATTTTTCATTTATTCATTCATTTTCTTTTCGGCTTAGTCCCTTTTTTAATCTGGGTTCGCCACAGCGGAATGAACCACCAACTTATCCAGCATATGTTTTACACAGCGGATGCCCTTCCAGCTGCAACCCATCACTGGGAAACATCCATACACACTCATTCACACACATACACTACGGAAAATTTAGCTTACCCAATTCCCCTATAGCACATGTGTTTGGACTTGTGGGGGAAACCGGAGCACACACCAACACGGGGAGAACATGCAAACTCCACACAGAAACGCCAAATGACCCAGCCGAGGCTCGAACTAGCGACCTTCTTGCTGTGAGGCGATCATGCTACCCACTGCACCACCGTGACGCCCCATATTATATATTATTAATTTATTATTTGTTTCAACAGTCAAAGACAAGATGCAATTTATTCAGATGTGTCTTGTGTTTTATATTCAAATTAAATAAGTCAACTTTTGCCTCATCTTTTTTTGATTTCATCTCTTTTTGAATTTTTTTCCTTCACTTTCGCAAATTGGTGAAGTTCGTTCCTCGCCGCTGTCGCCACTGGCTTGCATGGTTCGGGACCTGTAGAGCTGCGCATCGATGGATTTGCTCTTCAGTGTTTGGACTCTCAGCAGTGAAAATTAAACCACACTGAACTGAACTTAAACTCTAAAAACTGAACGGACACCATTCCAATTCACTATAATCTTCTATGTGAAGCTGCTTTGACACAATCTACATTGTATAAGCGCTATAGAAATAAAGATGAATTGAATTGAATTGAATCTACCTAGGCCACTGAAGGTCCCAATGAGAAATGCAATGAAACTGTCGTTTAAAACTTGAATAACATCTAAATTAACATATAAATCAAAAATAATTAATACAAAGATCCAGTTGCATTTAAAAATATCAGAGATGCTTATGTTAATCAATATGATCTTGCATAAAATTATATAAATGTCAGTTGCCACTCTATATTTGCAATCACACACATTATATATACAGTTGAAATCAGAATTATTAAACCCCCTTTTTCTTTTTAAAATATTTCCCAAATGATGTTTAACAGAGCAAGGAAATTTTCACAGTATGTCTGATAATATTTTTTCTTCTGGAGAAAGTCTTATTTGTTTTATTTCAACAATTTTGTTCAATATTATTAGCCCCCTTAAGCAATATTAGTTTTGGATTGTCTCCAAAACAAACCACTGTTATACAATGACTTGCCTAATTACCCTAACTTTACCCTAATTAACCTAGTTAAGCCTTTAAATGTCACTTTAAGCTGAATACTAGTATCTTGAAGAATATCTAGTCAAATATTATGTGCTGTCATCATGGCAAAGAGAAAAAAAATCAAACAGAAATTGGGGGGAAAAAATTACCAGGGGGTCGAATAATTCAGAGGGTTTATTAATTCTGACTTCAACTGTATATAATCGGATATTTAAATGCTTAATTTTAAGATCAAAATGTATAATGCAGTACAATACAATGATGATGATGAGAAATGAACCATTGCCTGATCATTTGAGATGTTTTAGAGCACAGGTGTCAAACTCTGGCCGCAGCTCTGCACAGTTTAGTTCCAACCCTAATTAAACACACCTGATCAAATTGAGTCCTTCAGGCTTGTTTAAAACCTGGAGGTCAAGCCACGGTCACACTGGACTTTTCTCCCCATAGACTTCCATTCATACGCACACGAATGCGTCAGACCGGAAACGCAAGCTTGTGCAACGAGTTTCACAGTTCGCTGGGTTGCAAAGTTCAAGCTTGGTGAACTCTGACCTGCGAAATCGCATCACGTGACTGCTTGAGACCAATCGAAGATCAAAACATGACCTCTCTGGACAGAAATGTAAAATATGGACCAATCTCACTTTTTTTAAAATGTCTAAATGTCTTGTTTAATCCCGCCTCTTTTCGCTGCGCCGTATATGACCGAATTTCGCATGCTCAAACTTTAATGTGGCTGCGGCATAAGTATGTTGGAGTTGGGTTGGAACTAAACTGTGCAGGGCTGCGGCCCTCCAGGAACTGAGTTTGTCACCTCTGTTTTAACTGATTCTGCAGGATCTATGGAATTTTACTGCTGAGGAACAGAGAAAGTAAAGGTTCTGGAAATAAACCTTCCTCAAAAGCCTGATTATGATATTTGAAATTCATATTTTATTTAAAACGTTTACCATATTTACCATACACTTGATTATTTATTATTGTTTGCATAGCTAACGTTTTTTTTTTTTTGATTTAGTTCTGTTTTCTACAGCTGTATTCTTCATATCTTACATATTAAATGTTGTATATTTGGACTTATTTTCTGTAGCTATAAGTTATGTTTCTATATTTAAAATTGTCTGTGTTTTTACTTCTTATTATACTCCATAATTTAGATTCCTTAATATTGATATTATTTTAGTTTTTAAAGGTCACAAGTGGTTGTATAAGCATTTCACTGCATTGTTACACTGTTTATATGAGTAACAAAATTATTATTATGAATTTCAAATAAAAAGATAGTCCAATTAAATGAATTCGCTATTCAAGATGAACATCTGTACAGGCAGTCAAATGCTAAAATAACTTTTACTTTGATGATAAAAAATTGTGTAAACTATCAGGCGATAGAAGACCTGTTGGAGATGTTAGAAGCGTTTGTATATTATCAAGTGTGTGTGTTTCTGCAGGAGTGTGAGGCTCATGGAGTGTGTGCGAATGAAGAGCTGAAGCGTTTGCGCGTGTGTGTCGCTGATGCCGCTTCTGATCTGCGCAGACTCACCCAGCAGCTTCAGGAGGAAAAAGCACAGCATGCACATACACACGCACAGATGAACACGCTCCGGCAGCGGCATCACACTGAAGGCCAGGTACAGTTTGTAAAGCTGTCGTCTAGTTCATCATCATAATTTAATCAATGAAGTGGCCCTGTGATTGAGTTCATCTGCTTGTGTAGGAGAAGCTGATGTTCCTGCACACGCTCTATCAGCGTCTGATTGCCGGCTGTGTGCTGGTGACGCCCCCGCACTGCATGCTGGGTAGCTTCTCGTGGGCAGAGCTTAGCGCAGTGGTGCAGGAGCATGTGGACACGCTGACCTCTGACCTCTCCGCAGCCAATCACAAGGTGAATGGGGTTTTAATGGAAATGTTTGTTGTAGATGTACAGTCCTGTGGCATCAGCTGTGTGTGTGTCAGGTGTCGTACCTGGAAAAGTTGTGTGAGGGGAAATCAGCAGCGTTGGAGAGTGTGAGAACACAACTGAGACAACGAGAGGAGAGCTGGAGCAAGCAGAGAGAAGATCTGAACACACAACACACACACACCAACAACCAGCTCCAGCTGAAGATACAGGTACATACGCACACACACACACACTAACTATCAGTTCCAGCTGAAGATACAGGTACACACACACGAAGATACAGGTACACACACACACACACACAACCAGCTTCAGCTGCAGATAGAGGTACACAGACATACACACGTAAACAGTGCATTGCATTATGGGAAGCCGCTCCTCACACATGTTGCTTTATTGTATCATCAGAATGTGAGCTGGCAGCTGGAGCAGGCCGAGGAGCGTGTCCTGTCTCTGGAGCGCACTCAGTCTGAGCAGAAACAGGAAGTGACACGTCTGCAGGCGATGGTGAGCGCTTGTGGCCAACAGGAAGTGTGTCTGCTAGCTGCCTGCGGTTTGCTAGCAGGTTGTGTGCGCGGTCTGAGACAACAGGTGAGCAGTTCCATGCTAATGTCAACCTCGCCTAATTTCCACCAAAATAGCGAAACCCTTTCTAGGTTTTTTTTTGTGTAGGCTTGTGTTTTACAGTCATGTACAAATACACAAAAATGTCTCTGTCAGTGTTTTCAAACTATTATATTTGATTTACCAAAGTCACACAAGAGCCAATTCCACATCTGACACATCCATAACGGAGCTTTTCCCTCATAAATGCAGAAATGTCCAATAAAATAAAATCAGTCATGTTTGTTCTGTAGTGAGCAGCTCTTCTCCTGTTGATGAGCTTTATTTCTGTTGGGTTGTGCAGTTTAATTCACTGAATGTCCACAAAGTGTGTTGTAGATTGTAAGCTCAGACTTTTTGGTCACATCCATATAACGCATGTTTATTTTCCTCATTTAAAATATAAAACATGTTTACAGACTGATATTTTTCAGATCCCAGAAGTCTGGTGAGTTGTTTTGGGAAAATATAAACAGATGTTTCAATATAACGTTAACATATACTTTGTGTCAATCTACAGTTGAAGTCAGATTTATTCGCCCTCCTGTGGTGTTTTTTTGTTGTTTTTGTTTTGTTTTTTCTTGTCAAGTATTTCCTTGATGATGTTGAACAGATTCAGGAATTTTCACAGTATTTCCTATAATATTTTTTCTTCTGGAGAAAGTCTTATTTGTTTTATTTCGGCTAGAATAAAAACAGTTCTTAATTGTTTTAAACCCATTTTAAGGTCAATATTATTAGCCCCCTTAAGCAATATTAGTTTCTGATTGTCTAATATGGAGGACCAGGAGTGCCCGTTAGAAATAAAATGAAGAATCAAATTATCAATTAATTAATTGAGGCATTAAAATGTGTATAAATAAATCACAATGTAAATGGACAATTAATGGACAAATGAATAAACATATTTAAATGTTTACTTAAATTGTGATTTTAAATGTCATTTAATAAAGCTATAAGACAATGCATTTAAAACTAACTTTTAAATGTAGAAATAGACAATTTTAAAAATGTTTATTTAAATCATGTTTTAAAACCCTGATTAATAAAACAATACAAACGTGTATTAATAAATCATTTAAAATGCATTTAAATGCAGATTTTAAATTCAGGGTTCACACGGTCGTGGAAAACCTAGAAAAGTCATGAAATTTTGACATGGCATTTTCCAGGCCTGGAGAAGTTTTGGAAAATTAGAAAAACCTACAAAGTTTTGGAAAAGTCATGGAAAACAGATATCTGTATTCTTGAATATAGGTTAGTTGTCTTTACTACTTTTCTGTCCTTGGCCAATCACATACTCTCACATTATTAGTGCAGTGTAAGCATTATCTAAATAAATTTTACATAGATCTAAATATAAGCTGAAACTAAATAGATTGTTGCTTGTTTTACGATGTGCTGTAATAAATTTTAACATGTATTGTTTTTTACCACGCGTATGTAGACATTACATGAAACATTAGGTCATGAAAATTTACTTGAAAGTCTGGGAAAAATCATGGAATTTTAGTAGTAAAAATGTGTATGAACCCTGTAAATAGCTTTTTAAAAAGGCATTTGGCAAATGCTTTTCTCTGTCTATGTGCCACTTGCTTTTCTTTTCCTTTTGCTACATGCTTTTCTCGAGTTGAAAATAAATCAAGTTAAAAAATGCCATTGGACAGTGCACACGTGGGAGCAACCAATCAACTTTCGCCTCAAGTCGAGATAAACCCTCTTTCGCTTGTAAATGAAACACAAACTGTCATTGTACAGAGACAAAACCATAGCTCATTTTAGCAGGAGTTTAAAGATCAGCGAAGCGACTCAAATGTCAGGGCAATATGAACGTGTTTGGTTTGTGGATGATTTATTAGCTTTAGCTGATTTCTGTTAAAGAATTCTCATCTGGATTATATAGAAAAGTTTTACAGTTGAGGGCTGACGTTACTGCGGTCAGCTAAGTCAAAAGCACCTCCATAGTCTACATTGTCTCCAGAACAAACCACTGTTATACAATGACTTGCCTAATTACCCTAACTTTACCCTAATTAACCTAGTTAAGCCTTTAAATGTCACTTTAAGCTGAATACTAGTGTGTTGAAAAATATCTAGTCAAATATTATGTGCTGTCATCATGGCAAAGAGAAAAGAAATCAGTTATTAGGAATGAGTTATTAAAACTATTATGATTAGAAATGTGTTGAGATAATCTGCTCTCCGTTAAACAGAAATTGGGGAAAAATATATAGGAGGGCGAATAATTCTGACTTCAACTGTATGTTTTGGGTTTTTTGCTGTAAATGTCACGTCTGTTTGTCAGGTGTGTTTGCTGGCGATGCAGAAGGCTATGCTGCAGGAGCGAGTGTGTGACGCAGAGATCCTGAGGTCAGAGGTCAGCAAGCTGCTGCGTGCGCTGGCTGGCAGTGAAATCAAAGGTCATGCCTCGCGCAGGTTTCGTGTGTGTGTGATGGCAGTGCTGGCGTTGGGTCGTCTGCGGGCTCTGGGATGCAGGTCTCCAGTGATGTTCAGGGTTCCGCTGCGCTTCAGGACGCAGACGCTGGTGTGTGTGAATGAGCTGAAAATCAGAGAGGAAGAGGAGGAGAAGAACTGCAGAGTGATGAAGACACTCTCAGACTCTGAGCTGCTCACCCTCATTCACTCCTGTATGGAGGAAGTACAGCGGGAAATGAAGAGAAGCGGTGAGAAGAGGCTTTTACAGGATATGTGTTGTGTTGTGGCTGAAGGGCATTAGTACACTGGTCTCTGGTATACTTGATTCTGATTGGTCAGCCTCATCATTCCCAAATAACAAATAGTTAATTTAATATAATAACACAGAATCATCCGGTTACTACAAATCATTCTGACTTGACCGTTAGTATGTATATATATATATATACCGGCCACTTTATTAGGTACACCTTACTAGTACTGGGTTGGACCCCTTTTGCCTTCAGAACTGCCTTAATCCTTCGTGGCATAGATTCAACAAGGTACTGGGAATATTCCTCAGAGATTTGCTCCATATTGACATGATAGCATCACGCAGTTGCTGCAGATTTGTCGACTGCACATCCATGATGCAAATCTCCCGTTCCACCACATCCCAAAGGTGCTCTATTGGATTAAGATCTGGTGACTGTGGAGGCCATTTGAGTACAGTGAACTCATTGTCATGTTCAAGAAACCAGTCTGAGATGATTCACGCTTTATGACATGGTGTGTTATCCTGCTGGAAGTAGCCATCAGAAGATGGGGACACTGTGGTCATAAAGGGATGGACATGGTCAGCAACAATTCTCAGGTAGGCTGTGGCGTTGACGCGATGCTCAATTGGTACTAATGGGCCCAAAGTGTGCCAAGAAAATATCCCCCAAACCATTACACCACCACCACCAGCTTGAACCGTTGATACAAGGCAGGATGGATCCATGCTTTCATGTTGTTGACGGCAAATTCTGACCCTACCATCCGAATGTGGCAGCAGAAATGGAGACTCATCAGACCAGGCAACGTTTCTCCAATCTTCTATTGTCCAATTTTGGTGAGCCTGTGTGAATTGTAGCCTCAGTTTCCTGTTCTTAGCTGACAGGAGTGTCACCCGGTGTGGTCTTCTGCTGCTGTAGCCCATCCGCCTCAAGGTTGGACGTGTTGTGCGTTCAGAGATGCTCTTCTGCAGACCTCGGTTGTATCGAGTGGTTATTTGAGTTATTGTTGCCTTTCTATCAGCTGGAACCAGTCTGGCCATTCTCCTCTGACCTCTGGCATCAACAAGGCATTTGCGCCCACAGAACTGCCGCTCACTGGAAATTTCCTCTGTTTCGGACCATTCTCTGTAAACCCTAGAGATGGTTGTGTGTGAAAATCCCAGTAGATCAGCAGTTTCTGAAATACTCAGACCAGCCCGTCTGGCACCAACAACCATGCCACATTCAAAGTCACTTAAATCCCCTTTCTTCCCCATTCTGATGCTCACTGTGAACTGCAGCAGATCGTCTTGACCATGTCTACATGCCTAAATGCATTGAGTTGCTGCCATGTGATTGGCTGATTAGGAATTTGCATTAATGAGCAGTTGGACAAGTGTACCTAATAAAGCGGCCGGTGAGTGTAATAATATATATGAATATATGCCTAAAGAATAACAAACAAAATAAACATTGTACATTTAAATTTTTCCCCGGGCTTTAAATTATACTGATTTTTAAAAAACACAAGCCAATAAAATAAGCCCTCTTTTAAAGCCCTGAAAATGTTGAAGTAAAGTGTGTTTCAGGCGGTGTGAAGGACTCTGGTTTGGCGTCTGCGGCTCAGAGCGGCTGCAGGAAGCTGTTGGAGCGGCTGCTGATCGATGTGGACTCGCGGTGCGCTGGGCATTATGGGAAGGACTCGTTGTCACGGCGACTGGGGGACGGACTGCACACGCTCACAGCTGACCTGAGCACTGAACACAACTACTGTAACAGCGAGGTAAACACTGCCTTCTACACTGCAAACAATGAGCATCTAAACACCAGAAATACATGCAGGATTTAAAGGTGCCGTCAAGTGCTTTGAAATGTGCGTTTGTGTTTGATTTGTGATGTAATTTAAACTGAAACATGGGATGCATTTACACTGCATGGTTCAAGTGGCCCAATTCTATTTTCTTTCTCCCATGTGGCACAGATGGGATATGGCCCACGTATACGTGTAAGCAGGAAAACATCACATGGATTCTGATTTACTCAGATCAGATTTAGGCCTCGCTCATATGTGGAAATTTATCTGCTATGAATCTTATGCATGCCCTTAGGTCTGCAGTGTACCTGACAAAAGTCTTCTCACCTTTCCAAGTTTTAGGAACAACAAATAATAACTTCTAGTTGATCATTTGGTGTCAGAAGTGGTTTATATGAAAGGCAAAGGCCTCTAGATTACGCTTATTTGACCAAAATAAAATATGATTGTGCCTTGATTTTGAATGATTTAATTAGGGCAGTAAGGTCTGACTTTGCTTAGACAAAAGTCTTGTCACTGAACAGAAATAATGTCCAGTATAGAATATAAAGTCATGGTGCAGTGGAAAAAGAATGAATATTGTGTCTGACTCCCATGAGCTTGGAGGACTGCATCCATACATCTCTGCAATGACTCAAATCACTGATTAATAAAGTCACCTAAATGGCAAAGAAAGCGTTCTTGCAGGACTCCCAGAGTTCATCAAGATTCTTTGGATTCATCTTCAATGCCTCCTCCTTCATCTTACCCCAGACATGCTCAATAATGTTCATGTCTGGTGACTGGGCTGGCCAATCCTGCAGCACCTTGACCTTCTTTGCTTTCAGGAACTTTGATGTGGAGGCTGAAGTATGAGAAGGAGCGCTATCCTGCTGAAGAATTTGCCCTCTCCTGTGGTTTGTAATGTAATGGCAGCACAAATGTCTTGATAGCTCAGGCTATTGATGTTGCCATCCACTCTGCAGATCTCTCGCACACCCCCATACTGAATGTAACCCCAAACCATGACTCTTCCTTCACCAAACTTGACTGATTTCTGTGCGAATCTTGTCTCCATGCGGGTTCCAGTAGGTCTTCTGCAGTGTTTGTGATGATTGGGATGCAGTTCAACAGATGATTGATGGGAAAAATCCACCTTCTGACACTTTTCCAAATGATCAACTAGAAGTCAAGTTATTATTTGTTGCTCTTACAACTGGGATCAAGACTTTTGTCAGGTAGTGTATACTGTATATGCTACATGGAAAAAAAAAACCTTTGGAAAGGTTTGTAAGAACTCTGTAAGTAGTTTTTGCAGTGTCTCTACATGGACGACTGGATGTACGGGTCAGCAGGATTCTGACAGACGTGTGTTTGTGCAGGTGATGGCGGCGTCTCTTCAGAAGCACATCCTGCAGTTCACACAGCGTCTGCATTCAGCGGAGGTCGAGCGCAGAAACCTGAGACTGGAGATCTCCCGCATCAGACGCACAAACACCTGTGACGACACACACACCGTGAGTAAACAGTGATCATCTTTAACTATTATTATGTCTTACTGTAGCAAATCAACACGTGTATCACAGTTTCCATGAAAATATGAAGCAGCAGAACTGTTTTCACTGATGATAATCACAAATATTTATTGATCAGCAAATCCTCATATCAGAGAGATTTCTGAGGGATCTTGTGACACTGAAGGCTGGAGTAATGATGAGGAAAATTCAGCTTTACCGAAATAAATTACGTTTGACTATACATTCACATAGAAAACAGCTATTTCATATTGTAATAATATATAGGGCCCCTCGATTTATGTAAATAAATCCATAATTTTTCATCAATATAGCAATATTCATTTAAAAGCAATGATTGATTTTGTCCTTGTGTTTTGTTGTTTGATTAATAATGATAAGCACAGTCGACAGCATGGATTCAGTTTACTGTTAAACGTGCATTTATATTCTCAACTCTTTATGTTCATTTATTACATTACAAATTTATGTGAATAATCACATTCATTTTTGCATGTATTTGGCCGTTTAGGTACTCAGCTTGAGCTAAATGTGCGTGCGTTTGTGTGTGTCAGGTGTGCGTCCCTCTCCAGCAGTTTGAGAGTGTGTGTGAGGATCTGAGCAGTGCTCTACAGAGGGAGCTGCGCGCTCAGGCTCTCCTGCGTGACCAGGCCTCTCAGCTAAAGCAGCTGGGCCTCAGCATGGAGCTGCACACGGGGGACCAGATGGAGAAAGACCGCACACTCACACAGGCTGTACAGGTACACACACACACACAGATATACACATAAATATAA
The DNA here is from genome assembly GCA_903798115.1 of Danio jaintianensis. Lineage (NCBI taxonomy): Eukaryota > Metazoa > Chordata > Actinopteri > Cypriniformes > Danionidae > Danio > Danio jaintianensis. The sequence continues at coordinate 2,189,354 of CAIGQV010019150.1, read as the reverse complement.
ATACCTTTTTAACATTGTTCTCATCATACCAGTAGCCCTGATATTGCATTACAAAATGTATTATAATTCACAACATATGCTAGCTTTGAGAGTGTTTTCACCTCCAGAGTAACATTAGTTCAGCAGTGACTGTCGTATATCATTAAAACAAGTATTAAATAACAGTTTGGCAACATAACACACTTGTAGTTAGGCCATGAAGGGCTGGTGATTTGTTTTTTTTTGTTGTTTTTTTGTTTGGTCAGAGTCTGTCAGACGCCAAGCAGGAGTTGAGGAGGAAAGAGCAGTTAGTGCGTTCACTGTGGAAACAGCTCAGCCAATCACAGCAGGAGAACCGACGGCTACAGCAGGACATCAGTAGCACAGCAAAGTAACACACACTGAAAAAAAATATTCAAAGATGATTCCTTGGATTTACTAAAATGTTTTAAGTTAAGTGGTTGTAAACAATGTATTTGGGCTGAATTTAAACAAACAAATTAAGTTGCCATAACATTACATTACTAAATTTAATTTGTTTGTTTAAATTCAACACATATACAATTTTGCAGACATCGTTTTTTTTCAGTGCACACATACACATATACATACATACATACATACATACATACATACATACATACATGCGTACATGCATACATTCACCCTCTCTCACACACACACACACACACACACAGTTTTTTACTAAATATTTAAACACACACACACACACACACACACACACACACACACACACACA
>CAIGQV010019150.1:2146794-2164734 GCA_903798115.1 Danio jaintianensis | reverse complement strand
GTGCACACACATACACACAAACACACATGCATGTACACAAATGCGCACACACACAAAACACATACAGACATGCATGTATGCAAAAACACACACATGCATGTATGTACAAACACACACACATGCATGTATGTACAAACACACACACATGACTATATGCACAAACACACAAAAACACATACACATATATATATAAAAATGCACACATAAAAATACATACACACATGTAGGTATGCACAAACACACACTCGCATGTACACACAAACATACACAATACACACATATACACTGATACATACACACAAAAACATGAATGTTCGCACAAACACACACAAAAACACATACTCGCATGCATGTATGCACAAAACACACACACACACACATACATGCATGTTTTAAAGATGTCTTACATGTCTTACAGGTTCATAAGGGCATGAAGATGAATATATGAAGTGATTATTTTTTTTTGGCTGATCATATTAAAGGTCTTGTGAAGTGCTTTGAAATGAGCACTTTTTTATTGGATGACTGATGTAATCGCAACTGAAACATGAAGAGAGGGCGGGACATCAAGTAGCTCCTCCCCTTTTAAAAAAACAGCCAATAGCGTTGTGTTTTTCTCTCAGCTCTGCCAGTGAGAGTGTTTGAGCTCAAGCGCATCTAATGAAAAGCCAATGAGAAGAAGGGGGTGGGGCATGTCAGACACTAAAGAGCGTTTGATTGGTCAGAAGATTTGATGAGAAACTGAAGTAGGAGGCGACGGCAAAGAAGTCCTTGATTTATTTAAGTGGAAGTGACAAACTACAAACTTTTTATCAGGTTTATATCTCCTAAATATACATTTTGTCACTGATTTGTAGCACACTATATAGATGCACTAGAGCAGGGGTCTCAAACTCAAATTGGCGGGGGGTCATATCAGTGACTGACAATTTATAGGAGGGCTGTTTTAACATTCAAGCACAACAAAAAAGTGGAAACCTGATGTAATTGATGCACTCAGACATTCTTCCCCAGAGTATATGCAGTCCATAGATATATACAGTACACTAGATATCGCATACGGACCCTGAGCATGCGCCAATACCGCCGCCATATTTGTACAGTGCTCCCAGGACAAATGACATTCAACCGCACTAGTCAAGACTAAAGCCAATGTGAAGATGCTGGACTTCAGCGCTGTGTACGGGTGTAGTAACCAGTAAACAGAAAACAAAGCATAAAGGCAGAACATTTCATAGGTAAGATTTCGTTTTTTACGATCTTTTGTGCCCAACAAGTATTGATGATAATACAGTCTCTCACTGCACTGATCATAAGGCAAAGTAGCACCAACTCGCAGTAAATACTAGGCTTATGCTAGTTTGGTTGAATAAAATCAGCAAACAATGTAAAAGAAATATGACAACGAGACGCTGCGCTGCCAGAAACTTGTATTATTGTCGGCTAAGTGAACGAGTCGTTCATAACGGAGATTCATTCACAAACGAATCGCTCCCTCCGTTAGAATGAGAAGTGAGAGCAGGAGAGGGGGTGTGTTTCAGGATGCGGATTAGATCAAATTTAACAGGGAGGGAGGATAATACATTTCCATGCACACACACACACACTCTTTATCAGCAATGCCCGTGCGGTCACTGATCCATCGATGTAGAAAAGTGATGTAAAATTATAATATTCGTAATTTAAAAAAATATTTGCGTACTGACCAGATATATGTATATATGTGTATATCTCTGGCTCCGGATGGCCACAGTCCTCCACTGCACCTTGGTCCTGCATTCATTTCAAAGTAGCGCTACCCTGTACTAAAATGGCGGCTCTATTGACGCATTCCTTCCAATAGACAACAACAGCATAGGCGACATCTAATGTAAATATCTATGCATGCAGTCAAAGCTCCTTCTTTTTGTTTCTTGTTGTACATATTGAAGGGGTAGTTTAAATTGCTATGAAAATACTATAATTTAATAATAGGCTTAATAATAATAATTATTATTCTGTCCCAATCAATTGTTGCTTAATCAAAAGTTTAACAGATAGCGCAAGAACAGCAGAAAGCAGATTGGGTAACTTTAGTGACTTTTCAATTGTCCTTCTCAATATCTTTTTTTGTAAAACTAATTTTACTAATGTACATTTTTTTTATACAAATCTTAATAAGCATATGAGAAAAATCTATTAATGAGACCATTTGAATCGAATATTAGCAAAATGATCATATTTACACCACCAGCATAACATGTAAGCCATGAAGATGTGTTTGTGCAACACAATACAGGTGGAATAAAACTGATTATAATCAAATTGAATATTTACAAAAATAGAGCTTTAGTAAAGATAGAGCACTTACGGACATATATTTCAACGTTTAAATCAGCCCCAGAAATAATCTGCATGTGCGTTAGTCTTGACCGTACGCTGAGAGAAACCGAAAGTAACCCGAGCGTATAGTACAGTACTTTAAATGTCCAGTAGGTGGTGGGTCAAAATCACAAGTGGCTATATGCGACTGCACAACAATGATAGTGATTTAAAATATGTGTTTTGGGGGGCAAAATCTTGGTATTTTGATTTCACAAGAACTTTAAATCTCCTCCTTCAGGACTCTACGGGGAAGGTTTTGGATCGCTGGATCTCCATGAGCCCAGATGATGAAGTCTTGACTTTGCGGCAGTTCCTGCGTTTTGGAGAAACCAAATCTATAGTAGAGCTCATGGCGGAGGAGATCAGTCCAGAAACAAAGCCCAGATCTGCAGAGCACAGCGCCTGCTTCAAACCCAGAGACACACTGCACCACTTTGAGGATCTGCCCGGAGAAAACATGCCATTTTCCCAGCCATTCCACTACAGCAGTCCACATGCAGCAGTTTCAGAGCGTCATCCGGCAGCACAGAATCTACAGCGCCTGAGCAAACACAAGCACAGCCGAAGATCAACACCGCTGCTAATACGCTCCACAAAACCTCCAAAACCCGATGTGGAGGCAGATTCGCCAAGCGGAGATTCTTCAGGAACACAAGAGCGCTCTTCTCTGAGTAAAGGTCGAGTGAGCTGCGATGCCTGCGCGAAGACGTTCTATGATAAAGGAACGCTGAAGATCCACTTTAACGCGGTGCACTTGAAGATCAAACACCGCTGTACTGTCGACGGCTGCAACATGATGTTCAGCTCGCTGCGCAGCCGCAACCGACACAGCGCAAACCCCAACCCGCGACTGCACGCAGCAGCGGAGCATGCGGCGCGCCGATTCACCGCTCAACCTCGCCATCCCGTTTTACGTTTAAATACTTCGCACGTTTCCATGGCAACCAGTGACATTGTATCGACTGAGCCACAGAAGCAACTTCCAGGCATTTGTAAAATCTCAGGAGGAGAAGAAGGAGCTATGGACTGTTTAGCCAATCAGAACAATGCGAGCGACGTAACGCCGAAAAAGAAGTCACGCAAGTCCAGCACGCCGCTGAAGATCAGACGCGATGAAGATGATGACGATCAATTCATGATATTACCAAGGCAACCGTTCTACAGTCTCCATGGCAACCAGTCACTCATTAAAAACACACGTATGCAGTACGACTACAAACACCTTCATAAGGCGGAGTGTGGTTACCATAGCAACTGCCACCACATGGGCGAGAGAAACGATTGGATGCAGAGAGAGATTACAGAAGCACGTAACAAATGTAAAGCAAGATGCCGAGCTCTGCTTAAGGTCAAAGAGGAGCTGTTTGACCCCACCTGTGACTGTAGAGGTCATCTCCATAGCAACTTGTGACTGTAGAGGTCATCGTCATAGCAACTTGTGACTGTAGATGTTATCGCCATAGCAACTTGTGACTGTAATGATCATCACCATAGTGACCTGTGACGTCAGAGGTCATCACCATAGAGACTTGTGGCTGTAGAGGTCATCGCCACTGTAACCTGTTACTGTAGATGTTATCACCATAGTGACCTGAGACATCAGAGGACATTACCATAGTGACCTGTGACATCACAGGATATCACCTTAGCGACCTGTAACGATAGAGGTTATCACCATAGAAACCTGTGACTGTAGAGATCATCGCTATAGTCACCTGTGACTGTAGAAGTCATCGCCACTGTAAACTGAGCGTAGAGGTCATCGCCATAGTTACCTGTGACGTCAGAGGTCATCACCATAGTGACCTATAACAGTAGAGGTTATCACCATAGAAACCTGTGACTGTAGTAATCTTCACCATAGCAACCTGTAGAGGTCATCACCTCAATGACCGTTATGACCTGTGACATCAGAAGTCATCACCATAGAAACCTGTGACTGTAGATGTTATCGCCATAACAGCCTGAGACTGTGGAGGTCATCGCCCTAGTGACCTGTGACTGAAGAAGTCATTGCCACTGTAACCTGTGACTGTATATGTTATCGACATATCTGACTGTGACTGTAGAGGTCAGCGTCATAGTGACTTTTGACTGTAGAAGTCATTACCACTGTAACCTTTTACTATAGAGGACATCACCGTAGTGACCTGTGACATCAGAGGTTATCGCCATAGCGACCTGTAACAGTAGAGGTTATCACCATAGAATCCTGTGACTGTAGAGATCATCGCAACTCTAACCTGTGACTGTAGATGTCATTGTCATAGCAACTGTCATAGCAACTTGTGACTGTAGAAGTCATCGCTTGTGTAACCTGTGACTGTAGAGTTCATCGCCATAGTTACCTGTGACTGTAGCCCAAAATACTCATTGATTGTCATCTAAAATCTTTATACTTTACCACTATCCTTCAGTGCACTAGGTTTTACCCACTTGACAATGTTTTTCATCATTTCAATTAGAATCACATGAAGTATGATCAATTATTCTCTGATATATTTTAGAATAAGTGTTTTCATTTTGAAATAAATAGATCTGTTACATCAAATGATGATATAACATTAATTCACTTACATTTTGACAAATTATTGTCACAATTTATTATAAACAGTCATTTCATTCATTCATTCATTCATTTTCTTTTCGGCTTAGTCCCTTTATTAATCTGGGGTCGACACAGCAGAATGAACCGCCAACTTATCCAGCATATGTTCTACGCAGCGGATGCTCTTCCAGCTGCAACCCATCTCTGGGAAACATCCATACACACTCATTCACACGCATACACTACGGACAATTTTAGCTTACCCAATTCCCCTATAGCGCATGTGTTTGGACTGTGGGGGAAACCGGACCACCCGGAGGAAACCCACGCCAACACGGGGAGAACATGCAAACTCCACACAGAAACGCCAACTGACCCAGCCTCGGCTCGAACCAGCGACCTTCTTGCTGTGAGGCGAACGTGCTACCCACTGCGCCACCGCGTCGCCAAACAGTCATTTATTTGCATGTAATATGCTATGTATATAAAATCACTTTTGTAAATGTAATTTTATGTGAACACCAAAATGAGGCATCTCGTCTTTTTTCCTGGCCTTACTGTAAGTAATGTAAAAAGAATAACAATGTTTAGCTAACATCTCCTTTGGCTCCTTAAATGTTATCCACTTGCCAAATACCTGTTTTATGCAATGTTGTTATAATGCAGAAATTGAGTGCTGGTTAATGTGAAGTAATAAAAGTTATCCAGCAATGTGTAATAGGACACAAAGTTACAGTTCTCAGAGATCGGTGCTTTGTATGGCCTTATAATATGCTCCAATAACCATTCCTACGTAATACAACCTTACTAGCATATAACCAAGTATTAAAGTGTGCATGAAATCAAAATGTACAAAGTTTGTTTTTGTCGAAAAGATGAGAGGAGGAGCTCAAAATTAAACTCCTCCCCCTATTCAATATTCTGTTTCGTTTGGAAATACTGTATGTCATCATACTGTAATAAAATATGCAGTAACTTCAATTTTTAGATGCATCGTGATGCAGACTTAGACGATTCTGAATCGATTCACAAAATGATTCACAAAATGTAATGATGATGGAACGCAAAACTCTAAAGTGTAGCGGCTTGACAGTAACAGATGCATGATGCCTGGATTTTGTTTAAAGGGGACATATTCTGCCCCTTTTTGCAAGTTATAAAATGCGTCTCTAGAGTGTGTAGTGAAGTTTCAGCTCAAAATACTTCACAAATAATGTTTCCTAGCTCTCTGAAGCGGACCCTTTTAGGCTTTGATCCTAATTGTGGCGTTTTGGTGACTGTCGCTTTAAATTCAAATGAGATTGTGCTCTTTTTAGAAGAGGGCGGAGCTACAAACGCATGTGCTTTACCATAGCAGCAGATTCAAAAACAAGACTAACTTCCTATGCTAATGAGGGAGAGATGGTCACAAGTGGGCGGGGCTTTCCCCCTCTGATGACACGTACAGAGGGAGAATGTCAATCAAAGTGTTTCTGCAGACTGTTTTTATCAAGTCTGATTATAAACAATACAATTAATTCATGTTTACCATTAGATAAATACACAGACTGTTATAACAGCTTTGGGTTGAAATAAGTTAGTTGTTCAAAACATGCCCTCCACAAGCATTATTGTTCTATTATTTTCTTTCTTATTTAATTTTAATAATTAATTTATGTATTCCTAAGGATTACTTTGCTCATTATATAAACAACAGGAGGATTTTGGTTGTAAGACTTTTATTTTGTCAGTGGTTCAGAAAATGCTGCTGTACAGGTATGTTTCATTTACTGTTGGTTCTTGGTAAACTTGTTGACTTGCCAAAATCACATGCATTTGTTTATTAATTAAAGGTATTTGAAGTAAAGTCATTATTGGTCATTACAGTTACTTTGCCTTAAAGATAGTGAGAAAAAAACTAAACTAAATCTGTATTAAAACTAAAGATGCGTCGTTTTATAATCACATGGCTGCCCTCTGAATCTAATCGATATACAGTGCATTATTATGAGAGGCTCTTGGTTATTAGTTCATATTGCTGTTTTTTTTGTTTTTTTTTGCTGGTCAATATATTTCATTCTTCTGCATGATGACTGTCAGTTTCTGCACTTTGCTCTAGAGCTGTTTATGACTGAGAGGAAAGAGAAAGTGAAAACATTGCATCTGCTCCGTGGTTTCTAAGGAGAATAAACATGCTACGGCTAACTTTGGGAAACTGAGTGAGTATTACACGATCTAAACAGTTTTTTGTACTTCTTGATTTGCCTGACTGCATTTTGATTATTATCTCCACATAAAAAGGGTCAAACTACATTTATAGAAAACGGATTGTTTGTTTATTCCGTCGTTCTTGTGTCACGGCTCACACAAACAGAAAAAAACGCAATTAAAGAAGAAACATAATACAACCTGCTTTTCTTTTTCAGGAGTATCGCGTTAATGAATCATTAATATTATAATAAATAAACGGTTTATAATGAAATATTAAATTTACTCAAGTTGATACTTCCGTATTCTGGGAAATTCATTAACAAAGAGTTGTAAATACTAAAATATTCATTCATTCATTTTCTTTTCGGCTTAGTCCCTTTATTCATCAGGGGTCGCCACAGTGGAATGAACCGCCAACTTATCCAGCATATGTTTTACGCAGCGGATGCCCTTCCAGCTGCAACCCAGTACTGGGAAACATCCATACACACTCATTCACACACACACACACATACACTACAGCCAATTTAGTTCATCAATTCCCCTATAGCGCATGTGTTTGGACTGTGGGGGAAACCGGAGCACCCGGAGGAAACCCACACCAACACGGGGAGAACATGCAAACTCCACACAGAAACGCCAACTGTCCCAGCCGAGCATCGAACCAGCGACCTTCTTGCTGTGAGGCGATTGTGCTACCCACTGCGCTACCGTGCTGCCCAATTTTAAATCATAATATTATAATTATATAACTTGTTATATGTTTAAAAACAGTGTTATAAATGCGTAATGTATATGTCCCTCTGTTGGACACTCTACAACTAGGAGTGCAATTTTAGATATGCTCATTGATTTCTTATGAGAGATTTTAGATTTTTAATAATTATTTATAGGAAAACTGTAAGTCTGATAGGTCTGATGTGACATAGCATGCTATTTGACCCTTGGGCCCATTTGTCTGTAAATGCTTGTAGCATTAAAACCCTAGGAGGAGATTGAAATAGAATTCCTTGGTTTATCAAAAGCCGGAATAATGATAAGTTTAAATAGCATAACAGTATGTTGCCTTTCTCAAGCCAGCATAATTAATGGGTATTTTGGGGCCAAACTGATACTTAAATTGAGTCTTTTAATATGCAAGCAAATGATTACTATTGTAAATATGCCAAAAAATATACTTTGACTGCTGTTGTTTTTTCTGGATGTTTTCATAAAGTAGATCCTCCTCTCCTGTGTACAGCTGTGTGTCCAAGAAGGGTGACGCCTCGATGGACAATCCACCAACACTCAGATTGGGAGAATCCCCTGCTAAACACAGGTGAGAACTGGGCATCTCAATGGGTCTATCCTGTTAAAATAAAGGAAAAAAATAAAATCAGTTATTAACAGTTCAAGCAGCATCAAATCAAAGGAATAAAATCATTAATGTACTTCAGACTGAGGATGGACACCATGAAAGTGTAGTTCTCCTATGCATTATATGCTCGAGTAAATGTTTTCATGTTCAGCTACAGTGACAATCAGGAGCAATCACAGTCCATGAAAGGCCAGATGCAGCTGGACGCCATTTTCAAGAAGAGCTTTGTTTTTTTCAATTTAGGCCTCCTGTCTGAATATTATTCAGTTCAATCAAGTTTATTTGTATAGCGCTTTTCACAATAATAATTATTTCAAAGCAGCTTTACAAAAGGTGCACATTACATTGCATTACAATCAAAATTCATTCATTCATTCATTTTCTTTTCGGCTTAGTCCCTTTATTAATCTGGGGTCACCACAGCAGAATGAACCGCCAATTATCCAGCATATGTTTTACGCAGCGGATGCCCTTTCAGCTGCAACCAATCACTGGGAAACATCCATACACACTCTTTCATACACACACACACACTATGGACAATTTAGCTTACCCAATTCCCCTACAGCGCATGTTTTTGGACTGTGGGGGAAACCGGAGCACTCGGAGGAGAACATGCAAATTCCACACAGAAACGCCAACTGACCCAGCCGGGGCTCAAACCAGTGACCTTCTTGCTGTGAGGCGATTGTGCTACCCACTGCGCCACCGTGCTGCCCTAGAATCAAAATCAGAAACATTGAAGTTATTAGTTACCAGAACTTTATTAGTTACTAATAACTTTAACTGAATAACTAGTAACTAATAGCTTTTAACAATTAATTTATATATATATATATATGTATATATGTATGTATATGTGTGTGTGTGTGTGTATATATATATATATATATATATATATATATATATATATATATATGTGTGTGTGTATATATATATATATATATATATATATATTAGTTAACCTGCAGTTACTCCCAACCATTGCATTAAAGATAAGTCATTATTAATGAAAATTGACATATAATCAATTATATAAAAAAGTGTATTAATAAAATAAAAAGATGTGATGTGTGTCTCAGAGTGAAGCACATTGCTGTTTTTGTTCACAGTTAGGTCTAGATAGCTACACTGTAAAAATAATCTGTCAAAATTTACAGTAACGAAACAGCAGCTGTGTTTGCCAGTAAAACTACAGTAGAAATTGTAAAAGATCTAAATGACATATTTCATTAAAGTGTTAATGTTATTTATCATTTATTTGAGGTTGAGGAGATTCCAGCACCCCCACCCCTCGTAGTAATGTATCATAGTAACCATAGTATGTGAACGAAAACCAAAGTAATGTAAACAAAAAATATATATAAAGTGTTGTGCAGGGAATTCTGGGAAAGTCAATTAATGGTCATGTTTAAATGTAAAAATCCATAACCTGGTTAACATTTCCTTAACGGTGAGTATATATTAAGGACACTTAAGGCTGGTTTATACTTCTGCGTGGAGTGATCGGCGTGACCCTTGCGCATTGCCGTGCTTTTATACTTCTGCGCGCTGTTTGTGTTGCTCTGCAATAACACTTCTGAAACGCTAGCTGGCAGTGACGTTTTTATGTTCCCCTGTGTCGAGTTTCTTCGCTGGAGTTTTTTTTTCTGAACGCTACCTTAACGTAAAGTAGCTCAAACTCGCTCATTTTGAGGCAGGAACCGAAGGACGTGCAACAACTTTAATCATAAGGTCAACACAAAACAACTGGAGCTCCTTCACGGGACTCCACACTTGTAAAGAATCGCTCCAACGGGTTCGCGCGGCTCTGTCCCGCCCACACTCATCAGCGCTACCAAGCCGACCAATCACAGCGCTTGCGCTACGCGTCGTTGTGACGTGTAGTTACATTTTTTAAAAGGTACGCGTCAGGAGCATACGCGTACGCTTGACGCAGAAGTATAAATCAGCCTTTACTGTTAACTAGGCTATAAATTAAAATTTTTGTTTTTATCATTAAAATCTTGGCCAATTTTAACAGTTTAGTTCTACAAATCTTAGTTCTTAGTCAAGCATTATTGCTCTTTTCCACTGAGCGGTATAGTGCAGTACAGTACAGTACAGTACAATTCAATATAGGTCACCCTGATCAGGCTTGCTTTTTCACTGGCAACAATACCCTTACTTGGTAGGCATGGTATATGACAAAGTAATGATCAACATAAAATGTTGTTCATCTTGTAATACAAGTGCCGATTCTCTGTAAACCAATCAGTGTTCTGCAGTTTGTCTAGCTCTTCCCTATAAGTAAGATACTGTAATGTAGGTGCCATTACAAAAGGCTCCCAAAAAGTGATTTAGTAGATTTCACTGTTGTTGTACCTTTGACAGTGGAAATGGAAATGAATGCATAATGTACTGTACTCTATCAAACTGTACTGCTCAGAGAAAACGAGCCATTAGTGCACTGAAACTTATGTTTTGTCCTGTTTAGTCTCTGATGATAGTGTGAATATTCACTGTGATTTCAGGAGCTTGAGGAAACAAACATAGATCAGATGAGGAAAGTGTTGAGAAGATTTAAGACACTTCTCAGCCCAGATTACTCTGTGAGAGATGAGGAGGAGGAGGAAGGTCAACGTCAAATAAACGAGGCATTTCTGAAGATCACACTTCATGCCCTCCAGAAGATGAACCAGACGGACCTCGCTAACAAACTACAAACCAGTACGAGACAATACTCCTCTTGTATTGGCTCTATACTTGGTTCTATAACCCTGATTAAACTCATGCTAGATTCACATGGGGTGTAGGTATGAGCACTGGCACATTCGTCATGGCAACAGCCAATTATATGGGACCGCAACACAACTCAAATAGTTTTGTCAAATAATTTGACATCTAGTCAATAGAAAAAAAGAGAGTACACAAACACTACATTTCTAGCATTTTGGTAATGTAAATGTATGTATTCAATACATGAGATGACACTTTTGATGCATTTTGGAAGTTTTTTTGGTCACCCTGGTCACCACTGTTGTATCTGCTGGTGATTTGTTGTACTGTGGCCCTGCAGTTGCTGCTTTCAATGCTCAATGCTTAAGTTTCTGCTCCACTATGGTTGTCTTCTGGCACTTTCAGTATGGCTATCAGTGTCATGTAAACTGGTATTAAAATTCACCCTGGTGACATTTAACGCTGAATAAAGCATGTAAGTTCAGGTTGGTTTGACAGTTAAAAAATTCTGTTGCATCACTAAAATTGTTATTTGTGGTGTATATTGCAGAGTTAATCTCCGTGAGTCAACAACAGCTGAAATCCAGACTGAAGCAGAGATTTGAGAGATTTATTGAAGGAGTCTCAAATCGAGGCAATGCAAAACTTCTGAATGACATCTACACAGAGGTTTACATCACTGAGGGAGGGGCTGGAAATATTGACGATGAGCATGAGGTGAGACAGATTGAGACCTCGTCGTCCAGAGATCCAGAGACACCGATTATATGTTGTGACATCTTCAAATCCTTACCGGGACAGGACAAAGCTATCAAAACGGTCCTGACCAAAGGAGTAGCCGGAATCGGAAAAACAGCTTCTGTGCAGAAGTTTGTTCTAGACTGGGCAGAAGGAAAAGCCAATCAGGATGTTCACTTCATATTTCCGCTTCCTTTCAGAGACTTGAATTTGATAAAGGAGAAACGAATGAGCCTGATGGAGCTCCTTTGCTGTTTTTTCCCAGAACTAAAACCGATAGACTATAACAACTTCAAAACAGTCTTCCTCTTTGATGGTCTGGATGAGTGGCGGCTTCCTCTGGATTTCCGGAACAATGAGATTTTGTGGGATATGAACAAAGTGGCCTCTGTGGATGCACTGCTTACCAACCTCCTCCAGGGGAACCTTCTCCCTTCTGCTGTCCTCTGGATCACCACACGACCAGCCGCAGCCTGTCAGATCCCAGTGGAGTTTATTGACCGGCTCACAAAGGTACAAGGGTTCAGAGATCTTCAGAGAGCAGAGTATTTCTGGAAAAGAATAAAAGATCAGAATCTTGCCAACAAGATCATCACACACATCCAATCATCAAGGAGCCTTCACATCATGTGCCGCATCCCAGTGTTCTGCTGGATCTCTGCCACTGTTCTTGAGAAGATCTTTGGTGAAGCGAAAAGTGCAGACATTCCCGAAACTCTCACTCAAATGTTCATTCACCTGCTGATCGTTCAGACCAAACTGAAGACCCAGAAGTATGACAGAGAATGTGACGTAAATCTTGAGAAGGCGAGAAAGAGCATCTTGTTACTTGCGAAACTGGCATTTGAGCAACTGGAGAAAGGGAACCTGATCTTCTATGAAGAAGACTTGAAACAGTGTGGCATTAATGTCCGAGAAGCGTCCGTGTGCTCTGGAGTTTGTACCCAGATCTTTCGGGAAGAGTTTGGGCTACAGCTGCAGAAGGTGTTTAGCTTTGTACATCTGAGCATTCAGGAGTTTCTCGCTGCCTTGTTTAGTTTAGTTCCTTTCCTTCGCTAAAGAAAACAGCAAGTCCTCAATGACACAGTTTATAAAGATCGAAGTGGACAAGGCCTTGCAGAGTCCGAACGGACGCCTTGATCTCTTCTTACGTTTTCTTCTGGGTCTTTCGCTGGACTCCAATCAGACTCTCCTACAGGGATTATTCACACAGTTGGAAACCTCTCACAGCACAAAGGAAACTATTGAGTACATTAAAAGTAAAATGCGAGAGAATCCATCTCCGGAGAGGTCCATCAATCTGTTTTACTAGCTGAATGATCATTCTCTGGTGCAGGAGGTCCAAACATATCTAAGCAGCACACGCAGCAATGGCCTCTCTGGAGTTAAACTGTCTCCGGCCCTGTGGTCAGCGCTGGTGTTTGTGTTGCTGAACTCGACAAAGGACCTGGACAAGTTTGAGCTCAAGCAATACGATTTGTCAGAGGAGTGTCTTCTGAGGCTGCTGCCGGTGGTCAAAGCTTCCAGAAAAGCAGAGTGAGTATATTCAGTCTGGAGGTTCAGTTTTACCCTCAGGGACAGTTGTTACTTGTTTGATGTTGAAGGGTTAGTTCAGCCAAAAAAGGAAATGATGTTATTAATTACACTCCCTCATGTTGTTCCAAACCCCTGAGATCTTCATTCCTATTCAATACCCAAATGAAGATATTTTAGATAAAGTCTGTGAGCTCCCTCATCCTTCATCGTGACCCAGGTAAACTAACCCTTTAAAAAGGATGATGTTGTAACATTTAAGTAAGAAAATGATACAGATCGTTGTCTTAGGCAGATCAATACTGACAGATCAATACCCAAACAAAAATGAGGGTAGGTTTCTGCAGTAGAATAGTAAACTAAAGAATAGTAGAACATATATGAATTATCAACAATAAGAGAAAGTTTAACACAAATGAAAAGAGGAGTGCACGCCAAATCAAAGAGATCAACAAATCAATCCTTAAATTAAAACTTCCAAACTAACAACAAAATAAAGAAAAAAATAAACCCCAAATCTTCAGCTTTTCCAGATCAAATTAGTTCCAATCATTATCCAAAGAATGAATCCATGAATCAAATCACAGTACCCAAACAATAACTAAGTGCCAACCTCAATAAGTGCCAAACTAATAAAATGACCACAGATATGAACAGATTAACATTGTTTTCTGTGTATATCTGAATACTATTGGAAATTAATGCATATTTGTTGTTTCTCTGTCAGTCTGAAAGGCAGTAATCTCACAGATCAGATCTGTTCAGCCCTGGCCTCCGCTCTCAGCTCGACCTCCTGCTGTCTGCGAGAACTGGACCTCAGTGAAAACAGACTCCAGCTTTCAGGAGTACGACTTTTCTCTGCAGGACTGAAGAGCCCTAACTGTAAGCTGGAGATACTCAAGTAAGTACTTATCCAGTTTAACCTTTTTATGACATGTTCCGATGTTATGTATGTGCTCAGTGTAAATACTTTGAAACTGAATGCAAGTGTTTCTGTAGGTTGAGCAACTGCAGTATCAGAGAGGAAGGCTGTGCTCCTCTGGTTTCTGCTCTTCTCTCAAACCCGTCTCATCTGAGAGAACTCAATCTGAACTCCAATCAACCAGGATATTCGACAGTGAAGCTTTTGTCTGATCTGCTGGAGGATCCACACTGTAAACTAGAGAAATTACAGTGAGTGATATTGTATTTTAGGGCGACACGGTGACTCAGTGGTCAGCACTGTCACCTCACAGTAGTGGCGGTTCTAGTTTAAATGGCGCCCTGGGCGAACCACCCCAAATACACCCCCTCCCTCATCCCCCGAGAAATAAAGACGCTATGTGGTTGACTTTATAAATATTTAAATATATATATATATATATATTTAAATATATAAATTTTAAATAAATATTTTAAATACATTTAAATATATTTATTTATTTTCAATAAATATAACAATATATTTATATTATTATAAATAAATAAATGCAATTATTATTATTATTATTATTATTATACAATTTTTATTCTAAATAGATAACAGAAATCAATCCTAAATGTAACTGTAAAACAATGTAAAGACACAACTGGAGTGATATGCTAAGATCACTTACAAAATCTTCTACATGAATATTAATTATGATAATTCTATAGAATACAAAAAATGTTCTATAGCATTATCTGTTGTCTTAGACCTATGGAAGCCCGTTATAGACCCATATAGACCCGACTCATGGCCGAGAATGAATGTTATTAAGTCATACCTCCCTGACTCATCATCTCTCCTTTCTGCTTCATAACCATGCTCAAAATAAGATCATCATCATATTATATCAACTTTAGTTTGTTGACTTGCAAAAGTCGCTGCGTGCCGACACCTTTAATAAAAGGCTGTTACTCTGGTTTCACAGCGCATGAGCGGCGTGTATTTTATCGGCGTGCATGTAAACAACCGGGAGTCACATCAAGAGCAGGAGCAGCGTCAATTTGTTTTGCACATAGAGAATAACAAACTTGCGCGTGCAAAAGATTCGTGCAGGTTTTTTTTTTTGCACAGTCTCCCTGTGCCGCCCTGGACGATCGCCCATATTGCCCATGCCTAAATCCGCCACTGCCTCACAGCAAGAAGGTTTCTGGTTCGAGTCCCGGCTGGGTCAGTTGGCATTTCTGTGTGGAGTTTGCATGTTCTCCCCGTGTTGGCGTGGGTTTCCTCCGGGTACTCCGGTTTCCCGCACAGTCCAAACTCATGTGCTATAGGGGAATTGATTAACTAAATTAGCCGTAGTGTATGAGTGTGTGTGTGTGTGTGTGTGTGTGTGTGTGTGTGAATAAGTGTGTATGGGTTTTCCCAGTACTGGGTTGCAGCTGGAAGGACATCCGCTGTGTAAAACATATGCTAGATGAGTTGGCGGTTCATTCCGCTGTGGCTGATGAATAAAGGAACTAAGCCGAAGGAAAATGAATGAATGAATAAATGAATGAATGATATTGTATTTTATTACACGGCTCTCTAGAATACTTGATTCTGTTTGCTCAATCACAACATTGCAATGTCTGTTATTCTCAGACTCAGCAGGGTACTGCAAATCATCTTGACCATGGGTCACCAAACTTGTTCCTGGAGGGCCGGTCTCCTGCAGAATTTAACTCCAACTCTAATCAAACACATTTGAACAAGCTAATCAAGGTCTTATTAGGTATACTTGAAACTTTCAGGCAGGAGTGTTGAGGCAAGTTGAAGCTAAACTCTGCAGGGACACCGGCGCTCCAGGACAGATTTTGTTGACCCCTGATCTTGACCATTAGTGGGTATATTCATATATATACACCACTGTTCTTGATTGTGTGTTGAGCTGTAAATGTAAGCTGTGTTTTCCTCTCTGTAGGTTGTATAACTGCTGTATCGGTGAGGAAGGTTGTGCTGCTCTTGCTTTAGCGCTGATATCAAACCCGTCTCATCTGAGAGAACTCAATCTGAACAATAATGAACCTGGCGATTCAGGAGTGAAGCTTCTCTCTGACCTGCTGAAGGATCCGCGCTGTAAACTGGAGAAACTACAGTGAGTGATATTTATAATTAATAAACAAATGTGTGTTTGCTACATTCATCATCCTAGTTATTCACATTAAAGTGAAAAAAATGAATATAAATGATTAGCTATGATGTATATGAATTGAAATTAGGGATGTCGCGATTTGAGGCTTGTATATTCCTTTTGGAATATATGTTTAGTGCACATTTCAAGTACATTAAAGTTGTTAAAATATAAAGAATTGGGCACAGAGTAAAATTATTATATTATATGAGAATGATGTATGTTTATGTATATTTATTACAAGATATATATTACAAATGTGTGACTCATTCCAGAATTACAGGTACATTTCACGCATTTTCCATTCATTTTCCTTCAACTGGAACGATATACAATAAATGTATAATTTACAGTAAACTGAATCCATTATTAATGTAAAATAATCAAAATGCTATAATGTGATAGGGAACATTTCATTCTGTTAAACATTTTAGAACGTAACAGAGTTGGCGGTAACAGATTTGTAATTTTCTGTCATGTTGTGCTTTAGCTGCAGATGCTAACCTCAAAGCAGACTCCACATGAGTGTCTAAAACACACTTTTATGTATTTTTATCATATTATTGTGTTTAAAACTGACTGAAATATGACAGTAACAGAGTTGGCACATAATTAATGGTAGATGCAGTGATTCTGTTAAAAAAAATCTTATTCACGCTGAATATTCAACAGAAATGTTAAAGTTTGGCATCAAAGAGCCGTAAGCGTCAGGTGTTTTCTTTTTTTCTGCAGGCTTGATGATAGCAATATCAGAGAGAAAGGTTGTGCTGCTTTGATTTCATCCCTTCTATCAAACCCGTTTCATCTGAGGGAACTCAGTTTGAGCTGGAACAAACCCGGCGACTCTGGAGTCAAGCTTTTGTCAGATCTTCTGAAAGATCTATGCTGTAAACTGGAGAAACTGGAGTGAGTGACATTTCACCAGGTTTTACAGGTTTCCGCAACAAAATTAGCCAAATGACCTTTTAGAACTTGCCCAAAATGAGCCTAAAACTAGCTCAGTAGTCAAGTAAAATAACCCAATGGCCAATCAAAACTCACCTAGTGGCCAATCAAAACTCACCTAGTAGCTAATCAAAATGGCCCAAAAAATTGCCCAATGGCTAATCAAAACTCTCCTAGTAGCCAATCAAAATAGCCAAAAAAATTGGCCAATGGCTAATCAAAATTGCTTAATGACCAATCAAAAATAGCCAAAACTATTCCAATGGGCTAGCAAAAATAGCAAAACTAGCCCAATGGCCTAACAAAACTAGCCTAGTGGCCAATGAAAACTAGCCCAATGGCCAATCAAAAACAGCCTAAACTAGCCCAATGGCCAATCAAAAACAGCCTAAACTAGCCCAATGGCCAATCAAAAACAGCCTAAACTAGCCCAATGGCCAATCAAAAATAGCCCAATGGCCAATCAAAAA
>CAIGQV010019150.1:2088771-2099806 GCA_903798115.1 Danio jaintianensis | reverse complement strand
AATTCCTTGTTTACATCTCATAATTGTGACATTTCCCCCCAGAATTCCTTGTTTACATCTCATAATCCAACCTTTTCCCCATAATTCCTTATTTTCATCTCAAAATTCCAACCTTTTCTCGAAATTCCTTGTTTACATCTCATAATTGTGACTTCCACCCCCATAATTCCTTATTTACATCTCATAATTCCAATGTTTTCCCCATAATTCCTTATTTACATCTCATAATTCCAACGTTTTGCCCAGAATTCTTTGTTTACATCTCATAATTGTGACTTTTTCCCCCCAGAATTCCTTATTTACATCTCATAATCCCAACTTTTTTCCCAGAATTCCTTATTTTCTTCTCATAATTGTGACCCCGCCCCCCCAGAATTCCTTGTTTACATCTCATAATTATGACTTTTTTTCCCAGAATTCCTTGTTTACATCTCATAATTATGACTTTTTTCCCAGAATTCCTTGTTTACATCTCAAAATTCCAACTTTCCCCTGTAACTTCCTGGTTTGCATCTCATAATTTTGAGCTTTTTTCTCCAAAATTCTAAGTTTACATGTTGCAATTCTGACTTTATTTTAATAGAAATATGAGTAGTTGTTTTTTATGACTTTTCCCCCCAGAATCCCGAGTTTTCATCTCACAATTCCCCCCAGAATTCCTTGTTTACGCCTCTTAATTCTGCCTTTTCTCTTTAAATTCTGAGTTTAATTGTGAGGGGCAAAGAAAAACTTTGTGATAATAAAAAGAACTTGACCTGTGGCAGAAACAAGCTTCCATGAATGTCCTTTTTGGATCAACATAGTTTTCTTGTTATAAAGATTTTTCATGATTTTATCGAGGGCTGGCAGCAGATGTTCTGGACGACAGCAGATTTATTCAACTCTTCTGTGCCGTCTGTTCATCTTTCACACGTGTTTTAAACCAGGTGCAATGCAACAAACAGTGCGTCGTGTTTTATTTAGCTCCGCCCACATGACATTATCAGCCTTCTGATTGGCTGAGATTGTTTTGCCGTTCCACCTGGTTGGTGAATCCTGTGAAGAACATGTCCGGCTTCAACACAAACACAAATATATTTTAATTTTTAACGTAATTCATTCAGTCGTGTGGCATTTTTAAGACCATTAAGCATGTTTACAGTGAGTTCTATAACGCAATCAATTATAAAGTATATTCGTAGAGTATGAATCAAATATATCATAGTATTTTATTTATTATGTCTGTAAATGTTTATTTTTTAATCAGCCAAACCTCTTTAAGCTGAAATATATGCAAGTACCCCGTCATTTTTACCTTAACTTCACATTCCTGAAACGCAGGCTTTCTAGTCACAATTAATTTTATAAAAAAAACTTCATTTTACTCGTTTATTATTATTATTTTGATCAAATCATAACATTCTGATGTACAAGGTGATTGTAAGCCGTGACAATTTTGGGTTAAATGTGTTTGATGGTCATAAAAAAATACTGTCGCAATGCACAAATGTTTTATTTATTTAATCTGGACGTTTCTCATTGGGATTCATGAAGAGGCTTTTATTATTGATATTAAATCTGAATGATTTTTTTAAAATGCTCTACTGAGTCAATAAGATTTGCAGTGTTATTACTGATAGTATTATCCATCAGTCACTTCTGATATGGGCAATAATTCTGAAATCACAGCTCTATATGGATATATCTCTATATATATAATCTATAGGTGTGCTTGAATGGCAGTATAAAAACTTGAATCATCTTACCACTCGGTGAAAGTCCCATAATGTGACGTGCTGGTGTGTGTGTGTGTGTGTTAGGAGTGAACGTGTGAATGACGTCAGTGTTTGCACGTGATCTTGATGTGTTCACTACAGAGATTTCGCCTTTATGAATCGGTTGTTATTATTATAGTGTACGTTTGTACCAATTTGGTTCATGTGTTTGTTTTGGTTGCTCTTTTTCCTGTGCTGGACGACAAAAACGTGTACCGCTTGATGTGAGAACATAATGAGAATAAACACAGTGTCACTCCGCCTCCGTTTCTCATCTAATTAATACGTTTTCATCCACTCTGGGGGGATTTTGAGGCTTAATTTGCCCACAGCTTTCTCTGTGTTTCAGCAAATGGGATGATTTTTGCTGACAAATTTTATTTTGATGCATATTTTAGGAAAATGCTTTGAAAACAATACAACAATACACTCTGGGTAAATTGACTGCCTTTGGTTATGTTGGTGGCTGTTTTTGCCCCATTGACTTCCATTATAATCACATTTATTGATTGTAAAGCCATGACTTGAGTACTGCTGGTTTTCCCTGTTGGGATTAAGAGGTAACATTGGTCATTTTTATTGTTGATCATCAGTTGCGATGCAAAAAAAGCTTAGTTTCTGGCTTTTATATGGAGTATAGTGTGTGTGTGTGTGTGTGTGTGTGTGCAAGAGAGACCTTTGCGCATGAAGGAAATATCCTTTTTATGATGTCTGTTTGCATTTCATTTTTGCCTTTTTCTTCTTTAATGTTCTTCTAATCATGGAAGTAATATTTTTTCTGACTGCTTTTATAACTGCTTGCAGGATGGGGGAGAGAGAGGCACATTGCGAACTTTTGGCAGATGTTTGGTCACAGGCAGTGCTTAATTTGTAAATTGCGAGGTCCTGGAACAGATCGGTGTAACGGATCCGGCATGTGACCAGAGGAGGGAGAGGTAACCGAGCAATCAAATTGGTGGGCCAATTTAAAGGTGCAGTGTGTAAGTTTGACACCCAGCGGTTGAACTAGGTATTGCACTCCTGGATCAACACAAACGCAAGCGCAGGTTGCCAGATTGAGGACAGGAGCGAGTGATTTAAACCGTGTTCTAAATAAAAAATCAACGGCACTTGATAGAAGGAATATTCTCCATATTAAAAGGAGTTTTTGTCCTAACCAACACCTGGAATTGCTATATTAGAAACGGCTATTTCTCACAGGTGAACAAAAGAAAACTGACAGTGATCAGCTCAGGTACACCTCATGTGCTTTATTCAGTGTTAAATGCTAACAATGTGAGTTTGAAGGCCATTTTACGTGACATTTATTGCCATACTACTGAAAGCAGCAGCAGATAGTTCACCTCAGATCTGGAAAATAAAATAAACCGTCTGAAATTGAACTTTAGAACTGTGAAATAATGCAAACCAACACATATCAGTGATTCAGCATCTACATTTAATAATGTTAAAGAGGTTTAATGTGTATTAATTAGATTATAAACCATTTGGTGAGTGAGTGCATATTCTGTGCTTCTGAATGACTGTATTTACATTTCTGTGGTGTTTCGTCTGGTGCAAACAGCCAAACTGCTCATCACTGCGTATCTCGTCACGTTGCGTGTTGTTAGGACACGGGGTTACAGTGTAACCTGCTCACCTAATGTTTACACTCGTAATATTTATATTATTTGCTCATTAATAACCTCATGTGGAACTCTGAATCTGCGTCTCATTTCGGAGTCTGCTACTGTCCACCGGAGGTTGCATTTCGGTCACAGACGTATGCTTTCAGAGTCTTCCTGACTGAATGAATCAAATGTGCTGTTTTCCATCAAGGCAACCCGGGGTGCTGAAATATAATTGGCTAAACTGGCATTTTATTTGCTTCTATATTTATACTTGTTAAACGAGTTTGAATGATTGTTTCATCATCTTTTTTTGTCAACAGGTCAATTCGAACCCTTGATATCATCTATAACCTATAATTATAGCCTGTTTTGTTTTAGACGTTGTACTCTGTTTAAAGTAATCTTGTAAGTCTGTCTTTTCGGCATTGATCTACATTTCAAATTAAGCACCATTTTATAGCCGTTTTAAATATAAAGTTAAATTTAAAGTTATTGACATCATCATCATTAATTATATGTGTTTTTAAATTGAGTTTATGCAAGCTACAAGTCTGCAGGAGCATATTTTTCATGGGCCTGTGAGGAGGAGGATCGGTAAAATGAGGTGCCGACTTGTTCTGGCACAAATTAAGCCCTGGTCACAGGCTTCTGCTGAACTGGTGCATAGCGTGATAAAGGGTGGAAAATTTCAGAGTGTGCTAGTTAACTGTTACTAATGCGCTTTTAGGGAAAAACACCTGCTGTTCTGTGTACATGCATGTATGTGTGTGTGTGTGCAGGTGTATGTGGAGAGCTGTTCTGCCTGACTACTGATGAGAAGACAGTTGCCATTGAAGGGGAAAATACAAAGTCATGGCTGAAGACAGATGACGATAAATACTGGCTGCTGAGATTTAGGGAGCTGCTGTGGACCGCCCCCGGCGTAAGACTCAGGTTGTAGAGTTTAGTTTTCGCAGCCCAGAGCTCTGTATGCTTTATCCATTTGATTCATTAAATTGATTGAACTTATTTGAAGCCTCTGACCGATAATTGAACTTGGGGGACTAGGGGATAGTCCAACATGCACTTACCTTGACATATCTGAGAAACTCAAAATAATCCCCTCAGCTCTCAGAACACAGTAAGTGTATTTCTGCACACACACTATAATCTGCTGTTTTACTCCACTGAACTCCATATAAAAGCCAGAAACTCATTTGCACAGGCCTATCTAAAGGGTTAATGCTGATAACTGATGATCAACAGTTGATCAAAACTGGACCGACAGTTTCAATTTACTGTACTCTTCTATGTTAAGCTGCTTTGACACAATCTACATTGTAAAAGCGCTATAGAAATAAAGATGAATTGAATTGAACAGTAAAAATCACAAATTCTACCTCTTCTCATCAGGGAAAACCAGCAGCAGTCAAGAATGCATGATTATATGCTGTCATGGCTTTACAATCAAACAATGTGATTATAATGGAAGTGAATGGGGCAAACACAGCACCAACATAACCAAAGGTGGAGTCAGTCTGAACAGTACACAAGGGTTAATTTTGTGCATTGATTTTTCCTTTAGAAGCAGGTTCTGCTAGAGAAACATCATGAGGAGAGCGCAGCAACTAAATGTGTGAGTCTCATTTGCTTTATCTACATTAACTGAAAACAAATACTGGATGTTCGAGCCAGTTTTCTGATGTTGTCCGGTTAACACAGGGTTTCTGCATGGTTTTCATTTAAGACTTAAGTTATAAATTCAAGAAAACTTTGTTTGCTCGATATAAACATTCAGGCAAACTTTCAGCAATAAGGTTGCCGGTTCGAGTCCCGGCTGGGTCAGTTGGCGTGTCTGTGTGGAGTTTGCATGTTCTCCCCGTGTTGGCGTGGGTTTCCTCCGGGTGCTCCGGTTTCCCCCACAGTCCAAACACATGCGCTATAGGGGAATTGATTGTGTATGGGTGTTTCCCAGTACTGGGTTGCAGCTGGAAGGGCATCTGCTGTGTAAAACATATGCTGGAATAGTTGTTGGTTCATTCCGCTGTGGTGACCCCTGATGAATAAAGGGACTAAGCCGAAGGAAAATTAATGAATGAATATAAACATTCAATACTCGGCCACAAAATAATCATTTTATCAGTTCAAATGTTTAGCCGTTTAATGGTCACCCAAAGTATTTTTAATCAGACGGGTTCATACTTGCAAAACTGCTTTATAGTGATGTTTAAGTATAATATTAAAATTGCAGCGCATCTCTAATTTACATAAATCTCCACACACTGCCACTAGATGGCGCCACTAAGTTGTGCAGTGTGTGTGTGTGTCACTGAATTTACAAGCGAAAATCATCATTTTGCATTTGCATTGTTCATGTGTAATGAAGCATTTGCTTCATTACACATTATAGGACTACAGATTATTATTGTATTATATACACAGTGCATCCTACAGACGTAAGAAAACAAAACCTGTACAGTAATACAGCTCATTCTTGGGCACAATTAATACTGAAGGCACCAATGATGATGATGAGGATTATCCTCACCACAGATATAACACTGGTGCTTTACTTTAAAACTAAACTATTATTCAACACGAAAATTAATGCCATGATCATCTGAATTTAAGACTTGAATTAAAACCTTTTAAGACTAGCAGAAACTCTGTAACTAGGTCTGTGCATTATGACACTTTATGTGAAGTTTCACAAACTAATTTCGAGAGGAGCACGTGATTTGATTGATCACAGCTGGACTCTCATTCGTAATCATTTGTAAGCTAATCAGATGAATCCAAACTCACTATAAGTAGCCCGTCAAAAAACCATTCCCTTATCTTCGTTTTCCGAAGAAACCCCCCATCCACCCCATCTTTCCCCTCCTTTCGCCAGGGGGAGTTCTCGAGAACAACCTGATCTCGTACCCCCTTATTGCTTATTTTCCAGGCGGGAGCCCTGTGCTATCTCCGAGCTCAGGGTTCTCTCCCAGGACAGCATGCCAAACCTGCTATTATTATCAAGCAATATCTAAGAGTGAACTCTTGAAATATATATATATATATACATATATCTTATGGTGAAAGTAAAAAGTCTATCGATATTACTTTATCATTTGGACAACCGTAATCTGAATGCAGACAGAAACATGAATAACTGTATGGTGAGAAAGTTGCAATCTTCAAAGTCAGGTTTACATTTCATGTCGGGCCTGCAATTATTTATTAAATACTGATTTTAAGAAACTAATCCTGAACTAAAACATTATTCATATAAGGGCTACACAATATATGGTTTCAGCATCGATATCGCAATGTGTCCGCAATAGTTACATTGCAGAATATTGGGATTATAGTCGATCAATTGAGAATACCTGAGATTTGTGAAGTCATTGCAAAGTATAACCATAACAGAGCGAAACTTTAGCATTTGCATGTTATAAAGCATGGTTCTCAAAGTCAATTCCTGGAGGGCCGCAGCTCTGCACAGTTTTGCTCCAACCCTAATCAAACACAGCTGATCCTAATAATCGAGGTGTTCAAAAGAGTCTTGAACAGCTTGATTAGTTGATCAGCTGTGTTTGATTAGTGTTGGAGCAAAACTGCAGAGCTGCGGCCCTCCAGGAATTGACTTTGACACCATGTTATAAAGGCTTTTTGAGAGTTAAAAGCATTCGGGGACAATAACATAGATGTGTAACTTTAGTGAAGAATACATTTACTGAATTATTAATACAATGAAGACTATACAGTGTTATGTTGCACTTTATTATTCAATTTCTGTACCTGAATACTGTTCATCTCTCTGGCAAAACCATAAAGCACTGTTTTCCCTTTCTTTGCTCGGT
This sequence comes from Danio jaintianensis, assembly GCA_903798115.1. NCBI lineage: Eukaryota > Metazoa > Chordata > Actinopteri > Cypriniformes > Danionidae > Danio > Danio jaintianensis. The sequence goes on along the minus strand of CAIGQV010019150.1, from coordinate 2,092,618 downwards.
TGTAATTATTCTTGCTTAAAAATTTGTTTGCTATTGTTTTATGCATGATTCACTCTTACAAAGTCAACCTAAATTAATGATTTTTTTCCTCCCCCAAATAGAGCTAAGTCATCTGGTGAAATTGTATTAATATCGCGCCGCCCTTATTCATATACTGAGTAAAAATGCTAATCCAGCAGGGGGCGCCTATAAACTGCAGGAGTAACAGTGTTGCCTTGGTTACCGCAGTAAACATTCATTTTCTTTTTGGCTTAGTCCCTTTATTAATCAGGGGTCGCCACAGCGGAATGAACCACCAACTTATCCAGCATGTTTTACGCAGCAGATGCCCTTCCAGCTGAAACATCCATACACACTCATACACTACGGACAATTTAGCTTACCCAATTCCCCTATAGCGCATATGTTTGGACTTGTGGGGGAAACCGAAGCACCCGGAGGAAACCCACGCCAACACGGGGAGAAACATGCAAACTCCACACAGAAACACCAACTGACCCAGCCGAGGCTCAAACCAGCGACCTTCTTGCTGTGAGGCGATTGTGCTACCCACTGCGCCACCGCAGTAAACAAAGCAGCTCAAATCTAGCAGGAATTTCTCAATTTCAGAAGCTGCACAGAATCTCGATATTCACAGATTAAATTCAGGCAAACTTTAGCGTGCAACTAACTACACACTGTTTAATCAAATTAAGGGCCTTAAATTTAAATATCCACTTTTAATACCCCCACAGACACCTTGTATTCAGTTTGTAAAGTATTTGACATTTCATTAATATTCATTTTAAATTTCTACATTCTTAAAAATCAAACATTTGCCCACAAGTTTAACATAAGAAAGATATGAATATTTGGTCAATATTAACTGATGGAATGTACAGAAATTGTATTATTATCTATCATTATCAGGATGAGACTTGTCATTTGGCCCATCCCTACCAAAATCTCCAGTTAAACAACATCACAAATAAAAAAAGCAGTATCAAACCAATTAAAATTTTATTATAAAAAAAGAAGAACGTCTACAATCAACCGCCAGGCGTGTGTACAAAAATAAAAATAAGTCTAAAAAGAAACAAACAAAAACAAACTTTTTTTTATTGCTGTATTGTTAAACATGTACATAGTGAAAACCCCCCAATAACCGGCGCTCAGTGGTGCTGCCTTACGAACACTCTACTCGTCATCTTCATCCTCCTCTTCCTCATCATCTTCGTCCTCATCCTCGTCTTCATCATCGTCATCATCTGCCTCCGCTTGGCTCTTCTTAGCTGATCCCGTCGGTCGGCCCGGCGCCCTCTTAGAGGCTCCGCCACCTGCGCGATACGCTGCCACCTCCTGCCAATCAAAAGACCAGACATTAGACACGCCCACATAATCAAATAAACATGAGCTAAAATGTTATTTGCCCTACTTAAAGGAACAACTCACCCGAATCTTTTAATTCTTAAAATCTTTTAAGTTTTAAACTAGTTTGAGTATATTCTTTTAATCACAAAAGATGATATTTTGAAGAATGTTGGAAACCTGTAACCATTGACTTTCATAGTAGGAAAAACAAATACTAAACAAGTCAATGGTTACAGGTTTCCAACATTCTTCAAAATATCTTCTATTGTGTTCAACAGAACAATAAACAAATTACCCCTTTAAGATTTCCAGTCAAATGCAATTATTTACATGCTAAATTGTGTTTATATAATTTAATAGATGCACCATTTTTACTAGCATCTAAAAGACATGTTATGTAACATTTGAAGTGTCTCAAAACCTTTTATCAGTTGTCCTAAAACCAACAATTATACTGAAAAATGTGAATCTATTTTACAATATTGATATTACATTTAATTAAACAATAATATTTTTGCTATACTTAAAATGTTGAATTGTCAGCTAATTAAAATGAAGAACTTTTGATTTGAGCTAAAATAAAAACTAATATAATATTTTTTGGTATATAAAAAAAAAATCTGCAAAAATTACAAACTCAGAGGGGAAATAAATAAATAAAATAAATTATGACGACTTGTGTTGGTTCAGTAATTTCACATTTATTACGATTAATAGGTTATTTTTGGTGCTTTTAAAGTAAAACAGATGAATATAAACATAGGAGCCTGAGGAAAATTTCAGATTTAAGGCTTTGGCACGTGACCTCTTCATATATTGTTTTTATATACACCAATACGAATAAACGGTTTACCTTCTCATACTTCTCGCGCAGTTTACCAGCCTTCTGCTCGAACGGCACGCGGTCTTTGCTGCTCTGCTTGGACCACATCTCCCCCAGTTTCTTGGCGATTTCTCCGATGGTCAGATTGGGGTGTTCGCTCTTCACTGTGGGCCGATACTCGGAGCAGAAGACGAAGAATGCAGACCTGTGCAGAGAGAAAACAACCCAACATTAGAGTCACTCGGACACAGAGTGGTGTGTGTTTGTGGCTCATCGAAGACTCACGGTGGGCGTTTGGGAGCGTTCGGGTCCTTCTTCTTCCTGCCGGTTTTTCCCACACCTTTAGGCGGCACGTAGGTCTTCATCTCCCGGTCATAGCGAACTTTATCCGCTTTGGCCATGTCCTCAAACTTGATCTTCTCTGAGGCGTTCAGAGACTGCAAAAGAAAGATGTTCAGAGTTTGGTTCATCGTGAAGAGGTAGAGCTGTGCAATATGATTATATAGTCAAAAAAAGAGGTTAATGTCATATTATACTTTATTTTGTGGTGTCATAAAATACATTATGATACTACCTTTTAAAAATTTATACGAGCACAATATTACACGCTATTATGGGGATGCAGACAGAAACGTAAATCGTGAAAATACATTGTTTGCATTTTATTTAGCGGTTTTTTTTTTTTATGTTGGACCTGTAATTGGTTTTTGAAAAGTGTTTTGTTATTAATATTTACTTTATATTTCTACATTTTTAAATATAAAATTGCTCTATTTGCATTGAAGCTCTACATCAAGTGAGAAATATCACATTTATCAGCATGTACTTTAAAATGTCAACAAAAAAAAATGTGCTCAATAGATTTAAGAAAAGAATAATTGATTTAATTGAATATATATCGTTATCAGGATATGAGATGACTTGTGATATGAATTTTTTCTGAGTGCTCACCTTCCATTTCTCTGAGCACTTCTTAGAGAACTCGGAGAAGTTGACGGGCACGTCGGGACTCTTGTGTTTGTGTTCATTGCGACATGTCTGCACGAAGAACGCATACGCTGACGTCTTCCCCTTGGGTTTGTTCACGTCTCCTTTCACCATGGCTGATCAACTAACAGAAAACAGAAGGGTTAAACTACAGAGAAACAAGAGTCAAGCAGTAATCATATTTCATAATAATAATCATCCTAAAATGACTATACTATAGTCAACTATACACTGTTAGAATATTTGCACTTGGAATTTAAAATTTGTCATTTTACCAGTAACTATGGCAGCTTGTTTTTGACAGAATTAAAAAAGGTATTAAAAATAAAACTAGTCTTAATTTTCTAAATATTCTTACTTTCCTAGTTTATAACAGATTTTTTATTTTCAGAATTGTGACATATATTTATATATATTAGAGTATATAAAGTTACAATTCTGGGGATTTTTAATAAATAAATAAATAAATATATATTAGAGTATATAAAGTTACAATTCTGGGGATTTTTAAGAAATAAATAAATAAATATATATTAGAGTATATAAAGTTACAATTCTGGGGATTTTTAATAAATAAATAAATAAATATATATATTAGAGTATATAAAGTTACAATTCTGGGGATTTTTAAGAAATAAATATAAATATTAGAGTATATAAAGTTACAATTCTGGGGATTTTTAAGAA
>CAIGQV010019150.1:2048935-2061943 GCA_903798115.1 Danio jaintianensis | reverse complement strand
AAACGGGATCATGAAAGGAACATTCCAAAAGCAGCTCATGCAAACACCTTCATCATATTATTGTCTTATTCAGATGAAGGCAAATAATTAGAGTACGGATGTCCATGTGAACACTGCAGTCCCTGACGATGACTGATGCTTCTGTCGTTAACAGTGTATTACACTTTTCTTAAGATCTCATTGACTTGACAAGAGTTGCACTTTATTTTTTGTCCATATAAATATCAGCTTCTGCACCAAATTGTGAATGTGTGCTCAGTTTTTGTGTCTGTCACTTTAAAATGTTCATTATTATTCAATATGAGCCATAATGCCGTCAATTTTGCCATCAATTTTGCAGGTTGAGCTTCACTTCACCGGTTCGTGTGTTCGCTGGTTCCCGGTTCTTCATCCGGGATGTGTGTACAGATTAATCGCACTCAACACTGAGGTGAAACACACTCTCTCATACATTTATTATCTTGTAAAAGCTTGATGTGGACAGTTCAAGACACAATTATTAGCCCTCTGGTGAAATTGGAACTCTTTTTCTAGTTTTCCCAAGTGCTGTTTAACAGAGAAACAGATATATTTATACATAAAGCACTAATAACTGATTTCTTTTCTCTTCTCCATGATGTCAGCACATAATATTAGACTAGATATTCTTCAAGACACTAGTATTCAGCTTAAAGTGACATTTAAAGGCTTAACTAGGTTAATTAGGGTAAAGTTAGGGTAATTAGGCAAGTCATTGTATAACAGTGGTTTGTTCTGGAGACAATCCAAAACAAATATTGCTGAAGGGGGCGAATAATATTGACCTTAAAATGGGTTTAAAACAATTAAGAACTGCTTTTATTCTAGATGAAATAAAACAAATAAGACTTTCTCCAGAAGAAAAAATATTAGAGGAAATACTGTGAAAAATTCCTGAATCTGTTAAGCAGCACTTGGGCAGGTAGAGATGAATATATTATATTTAAACTTAATTTCTATACTGATCGTCAGGATGTGGGCGTGTTAGAAGCTAAGGGAGTGCCAGCGAGGGGAGGAGTCACACAGCTCAGTATTCCCGCCCTCCTGCTGCAGCCGCAGTGGCGCATTCACACACTCACAGAGGAGCCTACGGACGCTCAGGTACACACACATGCTAACACACACATCTATACACATGTACTACACACACATCCACGCGTGCTTCACTCATACACATACACAAGCATTGCACAGACACTACACACAGACACTAGTGGTGTAACGGATCATAAATATCACAGTTCGGATCACATTATGGTGTTTTAAGCCTGGTTTATACTTCTGCGTGGAGTGATCGGCATGACCCTCGGCGCCTGCCTTGCGCATTGCCGTGCATTTATACTTCTGTGCTCTGTTTGTGTTGCTCTGCAATAACACTTCCGAAACGCTAGCTGGCAGTAGGTGTTTGTTCCTCTGTGTCGAGTTTCTTCGCTGGTGTTTTGTTTTTTCTGAACGCTACCTTAATGTAGAAGCATAGATATATACACTAGATATCGCATACGGACCCTGAGCATGCGTCAATAGCGCCGCCACATTTGTACAGTGCTCCCAGGACAAACATCATTCAACAGCACTAGTCAAGACAGTGTGCCAATGTGAAGATGCTGGACTTTAGCGCGGCGTACGGGTGTAGTAACGAGAAAACAAAGAAAACAAAGCACAAAGGCAGAACATTTCATAGGTAAGATTTCGTTTTTTACATGTTACAAACTTTTGTGCTCAACAAGTAACGTTATTGATGATAATACAGTCTCTTACTGCACTCATCATAAGGCAAAGTAGCATCAACTCGCACTGAATTCTAGGCTTATGCTAGTTTTATTGAGTAAAATCAGCAAACAATGAAAATGAAATATGACAACGAGACGCTGCGGTGCCAGAAACTTGTATGATTGTCGGCTAAGTGAACGAGTCGTTCATGACGGAGATTCGTTCACAAACGAATCGCTCCCTCCGTTAGAATGAGAAGTGAGAGCAGGAGAGGGGGTGTGTTTCAGGATGCGGATTAGATCAAATTTAACAGGGAGGGAGGATAATACATTTCCATGCACACAAACACACACACTTTATCGGCAATGCCCGTGCGGTCACTGATCCATCGACGTAGAAAAGTGATGTAGAATTATAATTTTCGTAATGAAATTTTTTTTTTTTATATTTGCGTACTGACCACCGGGGAAACTCCCGATCATAGATATATGTATATATGTGTATATCTCTGGCTCTGGATGGCCACAGTCCTCCACTGCACCTTGGTCCCACATTCATTTCAAAGGAGCGCTACCCTGTACTAAAATGGCGGCTCTATTGACGCATTCCTTCCAATAGACAACAATAGGCCAGGCGACATCTAGTATATCTATGATGTACAAGTAGCTCAAACTCGCTCATTCAGAGGCGGGAACCGGCGGATGTGCAACAACTTTAATCATGAGGTAAACACAAAACAAAAGTTTCCATCTAGAGCTCCTTCACGGGACTCCACACTTGTATGCACTCGCTCCATCGGGCTCATGCAGCTCTCACCTCCGCCCACATTCGTCAGTGATAACAAGCCGACCAATCACAGAGCTTGCGCTACGCGTCATTGCAACGTGTAGTTAAATTTTTTGAGATGTGCGCGTTAGAGTCGCCGGCGACCACGCGTAGGCTGCGCCGGAGCATACGCGTGCGCTTGACATAGAAGTATAAATCAGCCTTTAGTCACGGATCGGACCAAAAAGGGGAGGAGACAAATGTCATTTGCTTTCCATTAATTACAGAAACAGCACTGCAAGACACTTTTGGTTTTAACAAACAGAACTTAGAAGCTGTAAGAAATAATCAGCTGAATAAAAATAAACTGTAAAATATTCAGTACTGTGAAAAATTCACAAAAAATGCTGGAAGGGCATCCACTGCGTAAAACATATGCTGGATAAGTTGGCGGTTCATTCCGCTGTGGCGACCCCTGATTAATAAAGGGACTAAAGCCGAAAAGAAAATGAATGAATTTGTACAACCCATATTTATTCTTAGGTTCATTTTCAATAAATGATTCAGTCATAAAACGTCATGTTTCATTGCTAGATGATCATTTTTGAAGAATTATTCAGTGGCATATCTTTGACCAGTGTTTGAAAGTTACTTTTGAAAGTAGTGCATTACAATATTGAGTTACTCCCCAAAAAAGTGCGTTACTAAGTTACTTTTTATGGAAAGTAATGTGTTATATTACTTTCGAGTTACTTTTGCGTTACTTTTCCTTACCTGGCTGACGTTTGATCTCTTTCAGCAGGTGTTTTTTCACCTTTTTTATCGAGAAGCTCTGCATTTAACAACCACCTATAGAACCTACACCTTCCTTTTCCTTTAAAAAAATGTAGGATAAAATTGTATTTCGAGAACTTTCTGAGCCCAGAGCTCTACATGAAGTAGAACAAGAAGTAATTTATTAAGGCGGGCGGTTCGGTGGCGCAGTGGGTAGCGCTGTTGCCTCACAGCAAGAAGGTCGCTGGTTCGAGCCTCGGCTGGGTCAGTTGGCATTTCTGTGTGGAGTTTGCATGTTCTCCGCGTGTTGGCGTGGGTTTCCTCCGGGTGCTCCGGTTTCACCCACAGTCCAAAGACATGTGGTATAGGGGAATTGGGTTAGCTAAATTGGCCGTAGTGTATGAGTGTGAATGAGTGTGTATGGATGTTTCCCAGTGATGGGTTGCAGCTGGAAGGGCATCCGCTGCGTAAAACATATGCTGGATAAGTTGGCGGTTCATTCCGCTGTGGCGACCCCTGATTAATAAAGGGACTAAGCCGAAAAGAAAAGGAATGAATGAATTAATTGTTTTACCTGGAGAAGGTGAACTGATGTCAATCATTTGTTGTTTAGCTGGAGGTGCGGTGTGTGTGTAGTGCTTCGCATCCATTTTTTTTTTTATTCGATGTCGTGTTTCTTGCAGTTGTCAAGAGTTTTACTTACACATAATCTACACTTAACGACAATCCACTTCTTTTCTTCAATGAGTTTTGTTTCGTCATTTTAGTATATCATGTTAAACTAAATAACAAATATAATCTTGCCAAACTAGCTGAAATACATATTTTTTATTTGGTTTTAATCTTCAATGTCGCTGAAGGTTTATTTTATTTCTGTTAATAAACATGTTTTAGCTGTAATGAGCTGTATTTAATCTGATGGTGTGTGTGTATGTGTTTTTGTGACATGTCAGGACACAAATCTGTATAATGACATAGGTATGACACAGGTATTACAAAAAGGAGGTGAAATATGAGGACACAGCTGACGTCCTCATTTCTCAAAAAGCCAGAATGAGTTTAATCAGAGAGTAAAGCTGTACACTGTTTCCTGTGATGGTTGGGTTTAGGGGTAGGGTGGGGTTAGGCCAATACAACATACGGTTTGTGCAGTATAAAATCAATGGAAACCTATGTAATGTACCCACTTTTCACAAAAACAAACGTGTCTGTGTGTCTGTCTGTCTGTCTGTCTTCAGGCTGCTGCTCCTGTGCTCATGTCTGTGTCTGAAGTTCTGCACAGCAGGTAACAATAATGATCTGCACACTGCGTTTATTTATTTGGATTTATTTATTTAGCAGACCTGACTGAGGTCCACACGTGTCCACAACATGTTCACACATACACAGGTTTACTTTTACACTGGTTATTTTTATAGTTTATAGAGTTTTCCCCCACTTTCATTAAAAACAAATCTTCGTCCACATGAAAATGCAAAAAATGCACTGTGATTCATGTTAAGGCCACTCCGAACCAACAGGGGGTGATGAAGGCCTTTTATGCTGGGTTCACACTAAATGGGGGGAATTAAGTCAGACCCCCTAGTTTTTTGGTGATGTTTTTTTTGCGATTTAAAAATGACTGCTTTTGTGGTGGTAATTCCCAGAAATTTGCGGACAATTTTTTGCGATTAAAACAATAATAATATATCTTATTTACCATATTAGGTGTGGTAACTATGTTAGGTGTGCAATCTGACACAATGACACAAGTCATAAAAATAAAGCTTCTTTATTTTGGTCTCTTGTCAAGACGATCTAAAACGGTAGGGATTAAGCCAAAGGAAGGTTTTATAACTCTTATTTTTATCCACGATCTTACTTTCTCTCAGATTTCACTACCCGGAGCATCTAACATCATGTACCTTACTCAGGACCATAGATATATACACTAGATATCGCATACGGACCCTGAGCATGCGTCAATAGCGCCGCCATTTGTACAGGGCTCCCAGGACAAATGTCATTCAACCGCACTAGTCAAGACTAAAGCCAATGTGAAGATGCTGGACTTTAGCGCGGCGTACGGGTGTAGTAACGAGCAAACAAAGAAAACAAAGCACAAAGGCAGAACATTTCATAGGCAAGATTTCGTTTTTGTATGTTACGATCTTTTGTGCTCAACAAGTATTGATGATAATACAGTCTCTTACTGCACTGATCATAAGGCGAAGTAGCATCAACTCGCACTGAATTCTAGGCTTATGCTAGTTTTATTGAATAAAATCAACAAACAATGTAAATGAAATATGACAACGAGACGCTGCGCTGCCAGAAACTTGTATTATTGTCGGCTAAGTGAACGAGTAGTTCATAACGGGGATTCATTCACAAACGAATCGCTCCCTCCTTTAGAATGAGAAGTGAGAGCAGGAGAGGGGGTGTGTTTCAGGATGCGGATTAGATCAAATTTAACAGGGAGGGAGGATAATACATTTCCATGCACACACACACACACACTCTTTATCGGCAATGCCCGTGCGGTCACTGATCCATCGATGTAGAAAAGTGATGTAAAATTATAATATTCGTAATTTAAATAAAATATGTGCATACTGACTGAAAACTCCCGATTATAGATATATGTATATATGTGTATATCTCTGGCTCCGGATGGCCACAGTCCTTCACAGCACCTTGGTCTCACATTCATTTCAAAGGAGCGCTACCCTGTACTAAAATGGCGGCTCTATTGACGCATTCCTTCCAATAGACAACATGAGCGTAGGCGACATCTAATGTAAATATCTAGAAAACTCAGGACATGCGTTAGGGCTTCCCCTACGGTAATACACCTAAAACAGGGATTGCCGTAAAACTCGTCAATGGAAGCATTGTCTCTCATTAACTACAGGGAAGAGTTAAACGAAATAATTTATCAATTTCACAAACATCATAATATCAGCCATACATGTAAAGCACAAATAATGTCTTTCAATTCTGTCACGTCCAGCGGCCGTCATCCTTGAACCAATCTCCATCATTGTAAGCTGCTTGCTTTTCTGTCTGTTCCACTGCTCCGTTTGTTAGAGGTTTCCCACTTTCTTTTGCAGTCTGAAGCGTGTCAAACGGTCAATTTGCGCCACAGGATGTCTAATCCCATCTTTGGATTGACTTCACATGTAAATCACTCACGCTTCGTCCGCGTCTGCTTACTGCACAGGCTGCAAAACAATCCCCCCTTCCATGTAATGTAATGGTTGTGAGGGGGCAGGTGAGATGTCATTTTTCGAGAGACACTCAAATACATCCGGTGCGCTGCGTATGCAACAGCTATAAGTCTTGTAAAACAATTAATTGCAAACTGAAATGAATATTATTTGATTAAATGGTTTGGAATTTGATGTTTTATGAGATTATTTACATTTTTTGTGATTATTTTGCGTTTAATTAAGAATTTTGCAGGATTGCAAAAATGTGTGACTTTTTGTTGACTTTGCGTTGGATTCAGCGATCGCGGAATCGTGAAAAACTAGGGGGTCTGATAAGTATTTTTACAAGTAAAAGATAATTTTCAAGATACTAGTATTCATCTTAAAGGTGCAGTAGGTGATCTGCCAAAATGCTAACCGTTAGCATAATATCTTTGAAAACACAGTCCCTCCCCTGCTGTCCAAAGCCACGCCTCCTGATATCACGAACGCGCATATTAAAGATGACAGAGACCCTCTAGATCATGTCATTCGCCAGTTAGAAAACTTTATAGTACTTTATAATACTACAATTCTGAATGAAACACTATTATATGTAGCACGTTTCAGTTGTGTAGCAGCAGAACTTGTCATAATGTGCAATATTTCATGCATGCAAGGATTGCTGGTCTCACTCTCTCACACGCTTTATCCTAAAGCCACTACTATATGCTTAGTGCTGACCGGCGGCGTGCAGGAATTACACTTATTACTAAGCCATACTTACATGCTGTTTCAGAGCCAATATTCAGAGTAGCGGTGAACAATATAGGGACGCGTCACAGGCTGTCATTGTTCAGAAAGGAACCAATGTGAATATAAAAGCATCTTCAGCTCAGTAAAGCAGGCTAGAATAGCGCTATTTACTGATGTTTTGTGGTTAAACTGAATAGAAATCTACATTATCGATGCTGTAAAAGGACCTTATGAAACTGAAAATAGTCACATCAGTCTTTCAGCGGGAGATTTCAGTGGCTGAACAACACTTCTGTGCATATAACCCATTCATAACAACACAATCTACATCAGCTCTGCGTGACTGAAAGAGTTTAACACAGAACATTACCGGTCTAACAGAAATACTTCAGCCATGGTGTCGTCCTTCCTCCAGCGGGCAAAACTCACTCCAATATTGATTCAGGAGTTTAAAAAGTTTTGATTCAGCATCTGTTTATACCGCTGTCACTCGTGTCCATGTGACTGCTGCCCGCGTGCACACACAAACGGCAGATCTGCGTGAACGGCTGCAGATGTAAATATCTACATTTGTTGACAGACAGTTTGGGCTACTTAGACTTTCTCCAGAAGAAAAAATATAGGAAATACTGTGAAAAATTCCTTGCTCTGTTAAACATCATTTGGGAAATATTGGAAAAAGAAAAAAAAAATCTATATATATAGTTCACAATTCACAAAATAATTAAAATTAACTGAATCTTTTTCTTCTGTTAAACACAAAAAAAGAAGATATTTTGAAAAATGCTCAGTCCTGTCTTTATTTTCTCAGCTCCGCCCCTGAGATCGTCTCTTTTCATGGAATCCTTTCTCAGCGAATCACATTGCAGGAGGACAACAAAGCAAAACCCAAGATTAAATCAGTAGCTGCTGCTGCAGGTTTGGCCCCGCCTCCAGACATCTGTCTACAGAATGACGGTCAGTGAGTGATGTGTGTAAATGTGTGTGTGAATGTGCAGACACACAGGAGGATCTGAGAGTGCGTCTGACGGTGGAGGACGCAGAGTGTCCTGGGCTGATGGTTCATGTGTATCTGGATCTGTCCTGTGGTATATACACACTGGGTCTGATTGCCGGAGCTGCACTGCAAGTTTACCACGTCCAGCGCAGAGTCTCCAGGTTAGTCTGCGCTGCTGCTGCTGCTGAGACCTGTTTTTGCAGAAGTGTTGAGAAAGGCTGTCACAAATCTAGTTATTTTAGGCTGCAAATGTCAAAAAAAATATCCCTGCAAGTTCTTCTTTTTAAATTTGATTGCATTTCGTTTAGTTTCATTTCATTGCATTTTAGTTTGTTGCATTTTATTTTATTGAATTGCATTGAATTTTATTTGAGTGAATTTTATTGCATCGATTGCGTTGCATTTTATTTCATTTACTTGTATTGCATTACATTTAATTCCATTGCATTGCATTTTATTTTATTTTATTGCAATTTATTTTAGTCTATTGCATTGCATTTTATTGCATTGCATTTAATTTTGTTACATTTTATTTCGTTTAGTTGTATTCCATTACATTTGATTTTACTGCATTGCCTTTTTTTGGAATGCATTTTATTTTGTTTTATTGCATATGAATTTATTGCAATTTAATTAGTTGCGTTTTATTTTATTGGATTGCATTGCATTTTATTTGATTGAATTTTATTGCATTTTATTTTGTTGCATTACATTTCATTTAATTGTATTGCATTACATTAAATTTTATTGTATCGCATTTGATTTTTTTGCATTGCATTTGATTTGATTTGATTTTATTGCATTTTAATTTATTGCACTGCGTTTTATGGCAATTTAATTTGTTGCATTTTATTTTGTTGCTTTTTATTTCATTTAATTGTATAGCATTACATTTAATTTTATTCCATTGCATTGCGTTTGATTTACTGCATTGCATTTTTTTGGATTGCATTTTATTGCATTGCAATTTATTTGATTTTATGGCATTGTATATTACTTTATTGCATTTTATTTTATTGCATATTAATTTATTGCATTTTATTTCATTGCATTTTATTTTATCGCAATTTATTTTATTGCCTTTAATTGCATTTTATTTGTTTGCATTTTATTTTCCTGAAGACTTTTACACTAACATGGCTTTATTATAAAACATCTGATTGTCTGAAACCTTCGCTGTGTCCATGGTTGTTGTACAGTTCTAGGCAGGAATTGATTTACATATGCAATAAGTATTTTGCAGCAAACATATGATTTAAACTGTTTACAAATTGTCCAGAGATTCAGAGTTATTTTTCCTCCAATTGTCTTATTTTAATCCACTTTAATTTAGTTTTTAAATGTACCCATTATTTCTTCAAACCAATATACAGTATATCAGTCACTCAATAGTTTAAAAGATTGAGATCCAAAACAGACACAGTTTAAAAGATTTCACAGCAAAACACAAGAATTGAAGCAAATTATGCCTAATGTATTGAGAAAGAATGTCACAAAATCATGTGTGTGCGTTTCAGAGTGTGTAACGTGTACTGCCGCTCTCTGCCCATCAGTTATGTGAGCGTCACTGGTCTGAGGTCAGTGTGTTCAGGGTGAGTCTCATTCACACACACACCTGTGTTTGTTTATTCTCTTGACCTGAAACTCCTCCAGCAAACAAACAGGATGTGGGACTGAACTTTGACTTTAAATGCACCATCAAATATAAATACCTTATTATGGGTTATTATGTTTATTTGTGCATACCTGTTTATTGAGTATTATTGTGCTTTTCAATAGATGGATGATTATTTATTTTATTTTTGTATTTTACAAGTTTAGGGGCAGCACGGTGGCTCAGTTGTTAGCACTGTGGCCTTACAGCAGAAAGGTCGCTGGTTCGAGTCCCGGCTGGGTCAGTTGGCATTTCTGTGTGGAGTTTGCATGTTCTCCCCGTGTTGGCGTGGGTTTCCTTCGGGTGCTCCGGTTTCCCCCACAGTCCAAACACATGTGGTATAGGTGAATTGATTAAGTAAATTGGCCGTAGTGTATATGTGTGTGTGAATGAGTGTGTATGGGTGTTTCCCAGTGATGGGTTGCAGCTGGAAGGGCATCCGCTCTGTAAAACATGTGCTGGATAAATTGGCGGTTCATTCCGCTGTGGCGACCCCTGATTAATAAAGGGACTAAGCCGAAAATAAAATAAATGAATGTTATACGATTATTATTAATGATTAATCTCTGCATATTGTTTATTATTGTGTTTTTTTTTAAGCAGTTAGATTATTAATTTATCATTCATTGTCTGATTATTGTGTATTATTGTGTTCATTTAATTTATACATAAATTTTAATAGATTTTTGTTTTTAATTTATTTCCATTTACTTATTTAAATATTTTAAATGTTTAAATTTGTATTTATTAGTTTATAATAAATGACTTATTTTTTCAAATATTTAGTGAAGAAAATATAGTAACAGTTTTCGTTTCATGCTGACTTTAACAAAGTGGAATTTAAGCATAATTAAATTGAAATAATGCATCACATAAAATTATGAGAATTAAAATGAAAGAGGATTAAATAATACTGATACTGATGATGATGATGATAACAATAATAATAATGATTATGATTATGATAATGGTTATATTAACAATGATGATTATAATTATAAGAGTAATAACAATAATGATGATGATGATAATAATAATAAATAATAACAATGAGATCATTAATTAATTAACTTTCCTACGGCTTAGTCCCTTTATTCATCAGGGGTCGCCACAGCGGAATGAACCACCAACTATTCCAGCATATGTTTTACGCAGCGGATGCCCTTCCAGCCGCAACCCAGTACTGGGAAACACCCATACACACTCATTCTCACACACACACTCATACACTATGGCCAATTTAGTTAATCAATTCCCCTATAGCGCATGTGTTTGGACTGTGGGGGAAACCGGAGCACCCGGAGGAAACCCACGCCAACATGGGGAGAACATGCAAACTCCACACAGAAACGCCAACTGACCCAGCCGAGGCTCGAACCAGCGACCTTCTTGCTGTGAGGCCACAGTGCCGCCCAAAAAAATCACTAAACTGCTGAATACCTGCAGTTTAACATGTCATTTACTGCGATTAATTGTGTAATGCAGTAAATAATAAACACATCAGCACGCTCCACCATACTTTATATTGTCTTGATTTATTGAGCTGTTTTTTCTTTCTGTAGGCCAGCAGCAGCTCCTCCACCTCCCATGATGCTCCTGGGCTCCTGGGCGTCAGTCGGGTCGCAACAGTGCCTTGTGGGTCAGGTCAAAGGTCATGTAGTGTGTGTGTTGTCTCTGCGGCTGCAGTGGATCTGCTCTCTCTGCGGCAGCATCTTCACACAGGTACTGATGAGCAGTGTTGAGGGAAACGCATTACAATAGCTTGAGTTAAAGCTCCTGTGAAATTAAAATAAAACATTTTAGATGTTAGTTTCCGTCTGTTAGTGTATCCATAATCTAGTGTGCTCCAAACAGAGACTAAATTCACATGTCGAAGAGATAAACCTGATATAAACATGTAAAGCTTGCAGTTCCGCCTAAATGAATCAAGGATTTTTCTGACGTCGCCTCATACTTCAGTTTCTCATCAAATCTTCTGACCAATCAAATGCTCTCTAGTGTCTGACATGCCCCGCCCCTTCTTCTCATTGGTGGTTTGTGTGTGTGTGTGTGTTTGTATGTTGTTTTTGACTCCGTGATCATCTCGTTCTTATAGACGACCTGTGGCCGAACTCACCCGCCATGTGACTCGACCAGCGCAGTGTTCCAGGCCGAGGCGAAGTGAGTGTGTGTGTATAGTTTGTGTATATTTTTTTGTGTGTGTATGTGCATTTCTGTAAGTATATTAGTGTGTGTGTGTGTGTGTTTGACTTTGTGTGTTAGTGAGTGATTTGTGTGTGTATAGTGTATATTTTGTGTGTGCATTTCTATGTGTATATTAGTGTGTGTGTGTGTGTGTGTGTGTGTGTGTTTAAGTTGTTTGTGTGTGTGTGTGTTAGTGAGTGGTTTGTATTTGTGTGTGTATATTTTGTGTGTGTGTGTGTGTGTGCATTTCTATATGTATATTACTGTATATTAATGTGTGTGCATATGTGGGTGTGGGTGTGTTAATGTGTATGTGTGTGTACATGAGGGTTTGTGTGTCTGTGTGAGTGAGTGTGCGCACATGAGGGTGTGTGTGTATATGTGTGTGTTCATGTGTGTAAGTGAGTGAGTGTGTGTCTGAATGTGTGTGTACATGAGGGTTTGTGTATGTGAAACGTAGTGTGTGTGTGTGTGCAAAGGTGTGTGTAGTTTGTGTTCTTATATATTGTATGTTTGTATGTGTGTGTGTTCACATTGGGACTTGGGTCACTGTGGGGACCTATAATGAGAATGATGGGTAAACATGTTAATAAATTACACAATGTGTGTATGTTTCTCTGTTTGTGTGTCTGTGTGTGTGTTTCTCTTTCTCTCTTTGTGTGTGTGTGTTTCTCTCTCTCTCTCTTTCTGGGTGTGTGTGTGTAGGGTGGCTCTGGAGGACGGCACAGGTGAAGCTCACGTCTGGTTCTCATCTGAAAGTGTGTGTGATCTGCTGATGTTGAACGCGGTTCAGTGGGAGGGGCTTCAGAGGCTCGTCAGGGTCAAAGGTCACGTGAAGGTGTACACGCGAGGACGCACCATGGTGAGACCTCCACTCTACTCCAGGAGTGTGTGATGTTTCCTTCAGGAATATTCAGCTGAGTGTGCGTGTGTGTGTGTGTGTGTTTTAGACGTGTGATGATTCCCCAGATGACTCTTTA
>CAIGQV010019150.1:1974923-1985234 GCA_903798115.1 Danio jaintianensis | reverse complement strand
ATTCTGACTTTATCATTTTTTTTTATTACTTTTTTTATTCTGACTTTTAAATTTTTTTTATTTTCTTATTAATTATTATTTGTATTTTTTTTCAGTGGCCGGAACGGGCTTCCATACAGTAGTAATATCAATCCTAATCTGAATAATTCCGAAACACTACAATACGTGTATGCATGCAGTTTATGTTGACAAACGAAATTAAATATAGCCTATATAACCGACATTATACAGGATTAAAGACAGGATACACGTGATACGACTATAGTTTATATATTTTAAAGCCATATAGTAGGCTATTAAGTGTAATTTGTGCTGATTTTGGAGAGTTGTATGTCAAATACTAATGTAAATAAGTGCGTATTTAAGTGTCATGACTATCTGGGTCTATGACAATCTATTGGTGTGACAAGCGGAGCTTTTATCAGTCACACACACGCGCACACACACACACACACACACAAGTGAAGTAGAAAACATAACATTTGCACTGCGCATCATTTTATGAGGTGATTAGTGTAGATCTCGACAAATGTGCACACTAGATGACTCTACTAATATAAAATGCATGAGTGTTTACTGATGAGTGCGCTCATTTGTATTCGCATGTTGTGCGCATGCGCGTAAACTCCTGTCAGCCTCACTGGACACAAGGAATATAGTTTTGTTCACCTTACTCGATTTTGAATGGAATTGAGGTAGTGTAA
The DNA here is from genome assembly GCA_903798115.1 of Danio jaintianensis. Lineage (NCBI taxonomy): Eukaryota > Metazoa > Chordata > Actinopteri > Cypriniformes > Danionidae > Danio > Danio jaintianensis. The sequence continues at coordinate 1,984,530 of CAIGQV010019150.1, read as the reverse complement.
TGCTATTAATTGTACGCTAAATAATCATATGTAGTTTCTAATTATATAGTTTATATAATAAATAGGATATTATTAACATTTCGTTTCGTGATTCAGTTGTTTTTGTGTTACAGTTATAATGATTTGACGTGCTGTGACTGAAGCTGTTTGTTCGATAGCTCGTAAAGGTAAGTTTGTTTATTAATATACTGTTATATGTTTATTTTTTCACGAGTAACTGTAATGGATTAAGTTTGAGCTGAAGAAAAGCTTGTTATCTTTATGATGCAGCTGCTCAAACGCGTCTGCTAGTCGGTTTCTGGGTTTAGGCTAACTTAGTTGTTTGTTTATTTGTGTTTAGTAATTGGTTATATGTTTTCTGAGTTTAATTAGAGAGTGAAAAGTGCGAGGGACTAAATTTGTCATAACATTTACGTTTTAAGTTGTTAGATTTAAATTGCATTTTAAAATGTATAAAAATTTGGACATTGCATTTTATTTAATTGTACGTTTTTCTAAACAATTTTCCTATTTTGCTGTACTTTGGAACAAATAAATGCTTCTTTAAAAAACATTAAAACTCTTACTTATAAAACTTTTGACCAGTAGTGTGTAAGTGACTAAATAAAATTTTAATTATAGTGATTATAGCTTTTATTTAGGAGTAATTGAAATCCTCAGATGTTCTCTCATGTAAACTCTCTGTGCTCTTCCTTATATAAATGCTCATATATTATTTAGGAAAAAGTGGATGTGTGTTGAAGACAACATGAATTTGGTTCTGAGAGAATCTTTGTGTGTGTGTGTGTGTGTGTTTGTGTCTCTTTGTTTGTTTGTTTGTGTGTGTGTCTTACAGTAAACTTTCATTTGATAACATTAGTTGTCACTGAATAAAATGGAAAATATTTGTTAAAATAACATTAATTAAACTTATAGTTCATAGAATTAATACAATTTTAGAATTTATGGATACATTATCAACACTTTATAAGGCGCTCATTGAAATACTCATTGGAAAAGACTTTTGAACCATTTATGACCTAAAAAACAATATGTTCTATGCATATATATGGATATAAAACACACACACACACACATATATATTACATTTTCATATATATTACATTTTCATATATATTACGTATACATTTCTTCGTCTGATAAAGTGTTCAAATCAAATGCTGTATATTTTATTATTAATTAATGGACCTGATCTGACATTAAAATAACATACTATAACAAATGCATTGACTAATGTTAATTATGTATGTGGTTATACTGTAAAATGTTAGTGAAGATGCTTTTCATCAAAGTGCATTTTATCTATCTATCCATCCATTCGTCCATTTATCTGTCTGTCTGTCTATCTATCCTTCTATCTATCTGTTTCTCTATCTGTCCATATATCCTTCCATCCATCCGTCCATCCTGTCTGTCTTTCAATATGTCTATTCTATCTATCTATCTATCCGTCCGTCCGTCCGCCCGCCCATCCATCCATCCATCCATCCAATCTAAAAACTCTGGTCTGTTTTTCTATGCCTGCAGTTCACTGATTGTCCATCGGTGTCAGTGAAGCTCCTTTAAGACGTTTCTACTTTTTTTCAGAAAGTTTGAGTTGTTTTCCCCTATTGAATGTATTTTGTTCTTTCTTGTATTGCAGTAGCTTCTGTTTGTCGTCTGAATTCATCTTCATGTTGGCATTGCGGGGGGCATGGCTTTAAGAAACGCCCTGATGATGTCATTAACCATCTCACCCCACCCACATCTACTTTTACTATGAGTGGCGTCTCACTAACCAATGAGAACTGGGGATTTTATAAGGAGGGCGGAGCTGTTGTTTTAATGGTCCCTCCCCCGGCTCCCCCCCCCCCCCCCCCCCCGCCCCCTGGAAACTCTGCAGAGCAGAAGAGAAAGGTGAAGAGGTTCTTCTGGAAACCCATCCCTGAAGATCGAGTTCGTCAGCAGGACAAACCCAGTCTGTGGAGCCTCGGGCAGGACAGCAGACAGAGGACGCTCCACATCGACAGCACAGCCATCCAGGAGCTGGTCTGAGCGCCGGCGTGTCCTGCTGGTGTCCGAACAGCTCCTGTCAGAGACCCCAGACAGCAGGTCACACACATGAGCTTTAATCGTGTAGAAAAATGACCGCACACTCTCTTGCTTGAAAAAACTGCTTTGAAATACATAGAATTTACACGCAGGCTGCATTTACAGTGGGTGTGATTTTGCCAAGTAGGATACGATCCTGGATTAACATCTATGTTGATCCTGGAACATAATGTTTTTTCGAAAATGTAATCCATACCTATCCCTAGCCCTAAACTTAACCCTAACTGTAAATTATTCCCAATTTCAGAGGGGATTAATAGTTGGATAACAATCATGTAAAAGCGCTTAACGTTAACTGCAAGCCTAAATTTAACATTAACTGTAAACGTATCCCTTAATTCTGATTGGCTGATTGAAATGTTGTTCCAGAATCAACATAGATGTTAATCCAGAAACATGTCCTACTTGGTGAAATCACACTAACCCTATATTTACACTACACATTTTGATGGTAAATTCTGATTTTGTGACTGTATCTGATTTTTTTTTGGATTTTTTTTTGACAACCTGCGTACATCATTTTTTTTAAAGTCTGCGTGAACTGGAAGTTGCTGAGACTTTAAAGGGCACCTATGATGAAAATCCTCTTTTGTAAGCTGTTTGGACAGAACTGTGTGCAGGCATAGTGTGTCCACAGTCATATTAGAGTGATAGAAACACAATAAGTCTCTTTTTTTTAATTTCTTGACGTTAAAATAGGGTCCAAATCCCTCCCATTTTGAGGCCGACCGCAACGTGACATCCCCACCCACCGAATTGATTGATAGCCGCATATTAACATGTATCCATGATAACGTGTATAATCGTATCAACAAGACAGGACGTGCGCAAAGCAACCGGGATTAAAAGATCTGTTCAGCTCTCTGTGATCATCAATCATCATCAAATGTGATCAAGAAAGAGTTTTACAAGTTTAAAACGTTTTTAATACAGTACATGTTTGTAATGAATTACAGCGATTTTACCATCTTCATCACCACAGCCGCGTGTCCGTACAATTATAAAGGAAGACGCTTCAATCCCGGGTTGTGGACGTTAAATCAGGTTTATTTTGTACATTAACATAACGGATATCCATACAGCAGTGGATATTGACCTGCATCCTGTCACATTTGCCAATGCAAAAACAATGCAAAGTTAAACGCGGACGCTGTGTCTGTGTGCGTGTATGTATGTGTGTGTAAACTTTGTAATGACATTGTGTGTGACTTATCAAAAGGCTTGAATTAACTCCACAACAAAATACATCAAATAATCATTGGGAAAGTTCTTACTGTAGTATTTCTCACAAACGGTACGTGAGATCTGCTTCCTTCATGTCTGTCACTGTGCTGTTTATCTGACGGAGACACACTGACAGGCACGTGAGAACGGTAGGTGGGGAGAACCAGCACTAAAGGAACAGGCAACAAAAACAGCTACAATATGTTCAGAGCAGTAGATTTCAATATTCTGAAAGGTATAATCAATAATCTGATGGGTGTTTTGAGCTGAAACTTTACAGACACATTCTGGAGACACAAAAGACTTATAATAAATCTTGAAAAAGGGGTAAACTAGGTGCCCTTTAATTTCAGTATGTTGATGTACTTCCAACTGAAACTGAATATTGAGTAGGAATATTGATCATTCCCTTATAGCAAACTAATGGCAAGAGAGTGTATTAATATGCAGTTGCTATGGAAATCTTGAGGTTGACGTCAACAGAAGAACCGCCACTCCAAATGTTAATGACGTGCAACTCGCACTGACGTGAAAATCTGATCGACCTGCTTACACTGCATAATATAACATAAACTGTAACATAAAAAAAAAAAATGAACTCACACAATGAAATTGATAATGTTAGTGATGTTATAAGTATGACAAAGAGCATTTGTGTGTGTTTTATCTGTAGATCAGCATCCTGGACTCCAAGAGAAGCTTAAATATCTCCATTTTCCTTAAACACTTTAAAAAGTAAGACTAGGGGGTGTGTGTGTGTGTGTGTGTGTGTGTGTGTGTGTGTGTGTGTGGGTGTGTGTGTGTGTGTGTGTGTGTGTGTGTGTGTGTGTGTGTGTGTGTGTGTGTGTGTGTGTGTGTGTGTGTGTGTGTGTGTGTGTGTGTGTGTGTGTGAGAAAATGGTATGTGTTTGTTTGTGATTGTGTGTGTGCACACATGTGTGTGTGTTTCTCTCATTCTCTGTATGTGCAGGTCCCCTGAGTGTCTTCTGGATGCTGTTCTTCATGGAAACACAGGAGTTTTCACTGCAGAGTCTCTGAAAGAGCTGCTGAAACTCCTGCCGGAGGATGACGAGGTCAACACACCACTCACGATCATGATCATTGACTGATTGATTGGTTAATTGATTGATTAGAGAATGAGCAGATTGATTGATTGATTGATTAATTGATTGACAGATGAAGAATCTTCAGATATTCAGTGGGGACCTTAAAGGCCTGGCGCCGCCTGATGCCTTCATACACCAGCTCATCCATTTACCCAGGTGCACATTTAAACCTGTGTGTGTGTGTGCGCGTGTGTGTGCATGTGTGTGCGTGTGTGTGTGTGCGTGCGTGTGTGTATGTGTGTGCGCGTGTGTGTGTGTGTGCGCGTGTGTGCGCGTGTGTGTGTGTGTGTGTGTGTGTGTGTTCGTTCAGGTGTGTGTGTGTTCAGGTGTGCTCCAGATCTTGACCGAGCTCTTCTTCTGCAGATATGAGGTCCGTCTCCAGGCTCTGCTGCTGAAGGAGGAGTTTTTCCCCTCAATCACTGTCATGAAAGACGAGCTCTCCGTCATCCTGAGCGCCATTAAAGGTGATCTGCACACACACTCTCGCTGTCCAAACACTGATGGGATGTTTTCAAGCACTACACACGGCTATGAATGCTGAAGAACTGTATTTTACAGAGCTGCTGAACTGTGAGGAGCTCCACACTGTCCTGCATTTAGTGCTGCAAGCTGGAAACATCATGAATGCTGTAAGTCACCAACTCACATTTACACACACAGGTGTCTGTCTGCACCAAAAGCGACGCAACATGACAAAAACATTTAAATAGCAGCCACTGCAGTCTCAATGAAATGGTAAAGGCTTTTAATCTAATGAATACATATTAAAGCTTCAACATTTTTAATAGGCTACTCACTGACTGATGTTGTTAGTTTGCACTGAATCACAGTTCTGACTTTCATTTTCAAAGCGTCTGCTAGTTATTTTATTTTCAAGATGTGAGGTGAACTATCAGCTGCTGCTTTCAGTAGTATGGCAATAAATGTTACATAAAATGGTATTTAAACTTCCATTAGTAGCATTTAACACTGAATAAAGCCCAAAATCAGTACCTTAGGTGATCATTGTCATAGTAATTTATGCTGTTGCTCTGCTGCGATGTCGCGGAAATAGAAAGAATTTCTAAAATAGAAATTTTGTGCGCCGCCGTTGCAGATAGTTAGGACAAAAACTCCTTTTAACATGGAAAAGATAACTTTTATGGTGTGTTGCGTTGCCGCTAATGAAGATATTTTAGATGAAATCCTAGAGCTCTCTCATCATCCTTAGACAGCAAGGGTCCTAAGACGCTCAAAGTCCAGAAAAACTTCAAATCAATCAACTGTAATCATAAAACTATATTAATTATTTTGTCCGCCTATATCTTCTTTTCTGCCTCAGATCGTCATGTTGTGCATTTACTATGGGCAGTACTACGTATTTTCTATTAGAGTGCAACACACAAGCATTGTACAGCCCGTAGTAAACACACCCAGACCTGATGCACAAGTTTTTTAAAGTTCTTTGGCACACAAAAGTGGTTTTTGAAGTTCACACGGCGTGATGTACTCCAAAATGCACACGTGCAATCAGTGTTGGGGAAAGTTCCTTTAGAAAGCAATGCATTACAATATTGAGTAACTCCCCAAAAAAGTAACTAGTTGCGTTACTTAGTTACTTTTCATGGTAAATAATGCATTACATTACTTTTGAGTTACTTTTGCGTAACTTTTTCTTACCTATCTGAGATTTTTTTTTTCTTTCTTTTTTTAAATAGAGGAGCTCTGCAATTAACAACACGCTGTATAATCTACACCTTTATTTACCTTTAAAAAACACATTAAAAAAATATTTTAGGATAATGTTATCTGAGAACTTCCTGAGTCCAGAGCTCTACATGCCATATATACAGATTAATGAACGTTTAAAGCAATGTGTTTGCTGCTTTTGTACTATTTGTCTTAAGTAAAATCACTGTCCATTGAGACTATAATCCCCTTTTCCTTTTCTTTGATGCGTTTAAAATAATCAACACATTTCCTCATTTTGACTAATTTTAATTCAGCAATTAATTTTTTTAAAGCTCATTAATTAAACTAAAAAGTAACACGTTACATTTTTCAAAAAAGTAACTCAAATATTATTTCTTATTTTTAAAAATAATGCCTTACTTTACTTGTTACTTAGAAAAGTCATATTATTACGTAACTCGTGTTACTTGTAATGCGTTACCCCCAGCACTGTATGCAAAACTTTAACACACTGAGTAGATGCCTTGTTAAATGGTAGAGAGGTTTATTTGAGCTAGAATGAATGAGATATCGTTATGCCACCAGAGTAACTATTCTGCTCCTGAATTGTTTTGTGGATGCAATATAGGCTAAACAACTGTGTTTAAACCCCTTATGAAAGTGATTTTTCCGTACTAGGTCCCCTTTAATGTAAATATTGTGTAAGGGAAATGTTAAGTACAGTAAGGACTTTCATGGCCCTACATATGCTGGCTTTGTGAATTACAAAGGTTAATTTGAATATGCTGTTCATGGAAGAGTGGGAACCCTCTCTCTCTCTCTCTCTCAGGGTGGCTCTGCTGGAAACGCTGTGGGATTCAAACTCTCGTCTCTTCTTTCTCTGGCCGACACTAAAGCCAACAAACCCGGGATGAACCTGCTGCATTTTGTGGCTCTGGTTAGTGTGTCGGCTCTATATCGTGATAATACAGAAATAAATGAAATATTTATTTCAATCTGGAGGAAGTAAACATGTGCACTGTGTGTTTGTGTAGGAAGCTGAGAAGAAAAATCTGCTGCTGTTTCCAGACAAACTTCTGCATGTGCAGCAAGCAGTGCGGTGAGAACAACATCCCATAATAATCACTAGCTGTGCTTCCATACGAAGATGTGAATTACATAATGCACAAAACTGGAATATTGCATAAAACATTTGTGAATAAAGCAGCGTTTGCGTCCAATGAGAAACTAAATCATCCCCTTCTGGATAAGCTTGCAGAAATATTGCTGAGCAAAGTGTGGTTTAATTCATTGGGATTCTCCACTGTGGTGTTTGTTCTCCTCTAATAAATGAGCTGCGCCTCAGAAGACGAAACACAATGAACGCGGTGAACGTGGTGGCTTTTGGAGGCGTGAGACGGGAGCGCAGACAGATGCTCAAGACAGTTCTGGAGGGAATAATAATAGAAGAAGAATAATACTGAAGCACTGTGATGACGGACGGCTGAGGCCTTTTACAATCAGCAGAACAACATTTCAGATCTGCAACAATGGAAAGCTGCAAACCAACATTAATGACGCAAACACCCTCACACACACATTTATATCTGATCAGCAACTGTCAAAAAACTCAATCACATCATGCAGACTGATGAAGCACATGTGCAGACTTTACTCACTAAGGGCGTACTCACACTAGATCCAGTTGTCTTAAACCGTACAGAAGCGCGATTTATTTATTTATTAAAATTTTTTCCCCGAAGGCCTGCACTCACACTGCATTTTGCCTTCCGAACCGGAGCACGCTTCCGTCATTGATGATACGACTGTTCAGTGTAACAGAAGAGAAGCGCTCTCGCAAAAGTCAAATCTTTTGCTGAACAGATCCTCCACTTTTGACGCTCTTAAATGTTCAGAAAGTCCTCGTGCTGCAGGTATTAGGAAGTGAAGGTGCAGCTGACATGCAGCGAGGGGTTTGCATCTTTAATAAACTATGACAGTTTGTGTTCATTGAACAGTAAGAATGATTCATAAATCCATATGAAACAGTCCCTTAAAAGTGATGTCGTGTCTTCAGTTTCGGGCTCAGGCGTTCTTTGCTCTCACACTACAAGTGTACCGCGCTAAAGCCCAATCGAACCGCGCTCTGGCACACCTTTTCCAACCGGGCCAGGGCAGGCCAACTGAACCGTGCCTGGGCCCAATTCGGAGCACTCACACTTGTCAAACGAACCAGGAAACGCGCCCGGGCACGGATCGGATAGCATAGTGTGAGCACACCCTAAATCTGTTTATACGCATTTATTCTGATAAGATTAAAAGTCCTTCTCAGTTTCCTGCTCACATAAGTTTATATTCACATTTTCTACATTTATGTGCATTTAAAAATTTATATACAATATTCCAAATGTTCATAAAAATAGGTGGATGGAAACACAGCTAATGAGAAACAGACTGTGTTAACTGTTTAATCAAGGGTTGCTAACTTTAAGTGAATTAAGTTTATAATCAACACAGGCTTATTGTTAAAACATACCCCTGTATACATTTCTGGAGAGTGCAAATTATGTAGCCAGAGTTACGTATGGCTGCATTTCATCTTTAAAACGAACACTACAGGGCGGTATGACGCCGCCAAAGGCTTCTGTTTCTTTTAGCGCTATCGGCTGACCGTTTACCCCTGTAAGGACGGCTTTACCGCTGTTACCAGTTTGCCCAGTAGTTCACCATGTACATCGACGGGGTTCGAGTCCGGTGAAGAACGGTTCCAGAAAGCAGAAAATAAGTAAATAACAGTGAGAACGTGGTAAGATCTGAAAACGTGGTGAAATCAGGCAGCTGTGAGGTCTTTTCTTTTTCTGGATTGCTTTTGAAAACACTATCGTTTGGGTTAAGGGAAGGGGGTGGGGGGGATCAATCGGTCAGTCAGTCAGTTGACAGCGGCCTCTGGTGGATTTACGTGAGAACAGCAGGTGCGAATGGCACTCACGAGAGAAATTTGAGATGTGAAAAAGTGTACACAGCGGCCTCTGGTGGATTTATGCGAGAAGAGCAGGTGCGAATGGCACTCGTGAGAGAAATTTGAGATCTCAAAAAGTGTATACAGCAGCCTCTGGTGGATTCGCGAAAACAAAAACTACAAAAAAAGTACCTCCTGGGACGTATTTCGCGCTCTCCAGAAATGTATATAGGGGTACGTATCCATAATGAGCCTGGATTGCTTATAATAAAGGTATTTAGAGTATGTATTGTATTATAATATTTGCATGAAGCTGGTTGTTTATTGGTATGTTTTAATCCATTGTACTCATTGTAATAATAACTGTAATAATTTCCGGATGAGTGTTTTAGTTGTGGTTTCAGTTATTCATGAGATCAAGGTGTGCTGAAAATAATGTTAAAAGTACATGTGTAATGCATTATATATGTTTAAACAGCTTCTAATTAAGAATTCTTGTGCGTATGTGTGTGTGTGGGGGCGTTTGTTTGTGTGTGTATCTGTGTGTTATTGTAATGTGTGTGTGTGTGTGTGTGTGT
>CAIGQV010019150.1:1911897-1922204 GCA_903798115.1 Danio jaintianensis | reverse complement strand
GAGGAAACCCACGCCAACACGGGGAGAACATGCAAACTCCACACAGATATGCCAACTGACCCAGCCGAGGCTCGAACCAGCGACCTTCTTGCTGTGAGGCGACAGCGCTACCCTGCGCCACCAGGCTGCCCCATGAGTGTACATGTCCCATGAGTGTTATTAATCAGGGGTCGCCACAGCGGAATGAACCACCAACTTATCCAGCATATGTTTTACGCAGCGAATGCTCTTCCAGCTGCAACCCATCACTGGGAAACATCCATACACACTCATACACTATGGACAATTTAGCTTACCCAATTCACCTATACCACATGTTTTTGGACTTGTGGGGGAAACCGGAGGAAACCCACGCCAACACGGGGAGAACATGCAAACTCCACACAGAAACGCCAACTGACCCAGCCGGGGCTCGAACCAGCGACCTTCTTGCTGTGAGGCGAACGTGCTACTCACTGCGCCACCTATTATATTCATTATTATTATTTTTATTCCTTCCTTGGTTGATGTTTAAGATCAAATATAATATTTCTAATTCATCCAGTCTCAACACCAGAATCAAAACATTTCAAAATCACGCCAAATAAATGACACTAATAAATGAAATGAAAACCAGCAAACACGCAGCCTGAATAAATTGATCTAAATAGCATCTTCTGCACGACGGTGAAACTGAGACGTTCACCTTCATAGAAACTGATGTAAATGAATATATCAAATATTCAAAATCACGGTGGGTGGAGTTTCACTTACATGGATTTCACCAGGGGCGGCGTGCGCGCGCGCGTGCGTGTGTCACCTTTAACCTTTCACACACACACTCGTTCCTGTGTGTCTCTGATGGCACTGGCGTCTCTCCGGTGGGCCTGCAGGTTTCTGGTGGTCCTGATCATCTTCCAGGGTGTGTGTGTGATGTTTTACAAACAAAACACACACTCGTTCAGGTAAACAAATCTCAGTTTCACTGTCATTCAGAAAATGCTATTTATGTCAGTTTAATTCAGGCTGCTTGTTTGCTGGTTTTAAAGTTCAACTGTGCTGGAGTATTATAGTTCATCTGAGTTTTATAACCAAGTTGATGCCTGTTGTTTTTAACCGAGCAGTGTAATGCTGTCACGAAGTTGTTTAACTAGCAATTTAACTAGCATCGTAACCGACTGATTGTTTGTCCATAGCTATGATTTATCTGCTCAAAATTTACGGAAAGGATTATCAAGAACTCCGTTTAACCAAAATAAATGGGTCCAAAAAAATGGTTTTAGAGTGGAAGTGAAAGGGTTAAATTGTTTTCTGTTGAGATAAATGTTTTTGACGTTGAAATGTCGTAACGTTAGTCAGGGCAGAAATGGGGGAAGCCTAGAAGGGATACAGCTGCGGATACTCCTATTAGCGTAATTACTGTAACACTGTTGTGTGCAACAATAATTCATATTTTACATTACTGTGAGGGTTAGGATGGGGGTAGACGTTAATAAAATACAATTATTGGGTAATTTATTAATTATTATAAATAATTATCGTGGCGCAGTGGGTAGCACGATCGCCTCACAGCAAGAAGGTCGCTGGTTCGAGCCTCGGCTGGGTCAGTTGGCGTTTCTGTGTGAAGTTTGCATGTTCTCCCCGTGTTGGTGTGGGTTTCCCCCACAGTCCAAACACATGCGGTATAGGGGAATTGGGTAAGCTAAATTGTCCGTAGTGTATGAGTGTGAATGAGTGTGTATGGGTGTTCCCCCAGTGATGGGTTGCAGCTGGAAGGGCATCCGCTGCGTAAAACATATGCTGGATAGTTTGGCGGTTCATTCCGCTGTGGCGACCCCAGATTAATAAAGGGACTAAGCCGAAAAGAAAATGAATGGATGAAATAATTCTCGTTAATGTCCGTCCGCAGCTGTATCCCTTCTAGCAACAAGAAAGGCATGGGAGTTCCGTCCTGAAGTTAACGGTGATCATTTACATTATTTATTAAATTCTTTATTATGTAGTTTGATTAACGTTTACTTGACGCCTATCCCAATCCTAAACCCACCCCTCAGAGTTAAAATATTAATTATTGTTTTGCTACAGTCAGTAGGCGATCACAAAAAGCATGTGCGCATGCGTATCCGCAGTCGTATCCTTTATAGACTTTATATGCAATTAATTGCCTTTGGCTGAAAAAAGGGATCGTAAATTAACGGTTTATTATTAGTTAATTATTTGATTAGCAGCATATTGTAAAGTTTGCAGCGATAACCTGTTTTTATTTTGCTAAAACGTAAATACGAGAAGAGGGAGATAAAACAGTTATATTTCTTTCAACATGAGTAATAATAAAATACAGAAAAAAAAAAAAACTACCACAATAAATAAAAGAAACCCCACAACATAAATAAAGATGGGTTTGCATTAATAGTTTTAGATGAATTAAGCTATTAAACATACAAACTATAAAAATATGAGCCATTTTTGCGTATGAATAAAACAGTTTGTATTCAATATAAATAAATGTATTGAACAGATAAAGGCGTAGGATTTTCATAATAAATAAGCTTGATGTTTGAACTAGGGCTGGGCGATTTGGCCTAAAATCTAAATCTCGATTAATTGAACATTTTAACTCGATTACGATTAATGAACGATTATTTTATTTATTTATTTATTTATTTATTTTTTTTGCCCTTATAGGTCACTGATAAGTTTTGTATAGTAAATAAGCTCACATATTACAAGTGAGAGATTTTGAACGTTGAACAGCTGAAAGTAAAACACACATTGCCTAAAACGAACAGTCACTTTTTTCTTATAAAAAAAAGTGCACTGAAAAAAATTGTCTGCAAAATTGTTGCAAACAATTTAAATGTTTTGAATTTAAACAAACAAATTAAATGTAGTATGTTCAACTAAATTTGTTTGTTTAAATTTAGCCCAAATAAATTGTTTACAACCACTTAACTTAAATTTTTTTAGTAAATCCAAGGAATCATCTTTGAGTTATTTTTTTCAGTGTGAAAATAACTTGCACATTTGGAAACAAAATTAATTTTTTTCATATTAAAAGTAGAAAATAAGCAGTATCTCCTCTAAATAAATTAACTCTTGCATATCCTGTAAATAATATTTTAAACAGTGCATTTCTTACATCTTCTGTAAACAAATATTTTAATGTAAATAATAATGTCTCAAGGCATCTCTGGCGCGGCTTCCAATCATCGTCAATGTAGCGCAAACGTGCGATGTGTAGTTACATTTTTTGAGAGGTGTGCGAGTATGCGACCGTGTGAAGGCTGCGCCTGACCATACCCGTGTGTTCAATGCAGAAGTATAAATCAGCCTTAACAGAGTGGTGTGACGTGACTCCACACGCGGTAGGGAAAGTAATTGAGAAAATTGACTTGGTAAAATTTGATCGATTATAGGTTCTGAATGTCGATTTCGGTTACTTTTCGATTAATCGCCCAGCCCTAGTGTGAACATTGACTGGTTTTGTGAGCGAATTATTCCATGGTCATATGCCAAATGAAAACAAGGTAAATGTATTATTTACATCGCTTTTTAGGATAAATGTTGATTAACGCAGCTTCAGATAACATCTTGATATAATTGTTTGTAATATCTATATTCATGCCGCGCTTTTGCATTTATCAGATTCACACTGGACGCCATTTTGTGTCTAAACAGTCAAACAAATGAGATTTATGACCGTAATCTAACCTGTAAGATGCCTTTGTAAGCAAATACTGTACTGCAAATGTGACCCTGGACCATAAAACCAGCCATAAGGGGCAGTTTATTGTGATGAATAATCTTTCCATTATGATTTTTAGGACAACATCAAAGTCAGCTTTATTACATATTCTGCCACATGTACAGGGAATTGAAATGACGTTACTCTCAGACTCTGGATTCATATAACACTAGAAAAACTACAAGAGAAATAAAGAATATACAGATAAATACTAATAATTTCAGTCAATTTAAAAGATAGAAAATGCAAATAAAAGCACATAGACTTTGCATTGAGTCGTTGACTCTTAAAGTGACAGGAATAATTTTTTACAGTAAGTAAAACTGCAGTATGTCAAAAATATTTGGCTGCATTACTACTATTTCTAAATCTGGAATTCATTTGTAAATGAAAGGAAATAATTACCATTTTGAAAAAAAAAAAAAGCATGACCAGGTTGTACAGGGGAGCGCGGGGTAAAATGTAACACGGAGTTTTAAGGTATTTGCTCAGGGTTAACCATGGCATGCTTCCGAGGTTTTCACCACAGTGTCGGCAGACGTCTTCCTGCCAATTATTGACAAAGTTCAGCGAAATTTGGATGAGAAACACAGGAGAAACCATTTTTGCAGCATAACAGTATTTTTTTATTACAGTCGATACTTTTTTATTTAAAAAAAAAATCTGTGAAAGTATGTGAGTGAAGTCTTATATTGTTGTGACGACCGTCTTCTAGGCTAAAAGATGGAACCATTTTGAAAGATGTAAAAAACACACAGTGACTGCTAACCAGTTTTGAGGAAAACACGACACAGCGGGGTTAGTTGTAACAGTGTTTAGACATGGGCCGGTATAAGATTCTGACGGTAAGATAACCTTGGATAAAAATATCACGGTTTCACGGTTTGACAGTATTGTGATTACTGTTCTACAATATATTCTTTTTAAACGTCTGGGTAAAAAACGTAAACTTTTTTCCCTTTTGAACACAGTATATTTTATTTTGAGAAACATTTAAAATATTGTGGAACAGTAAACATGTCAGGCTAAATCATTCAAATGAATTATTGACTTCTGCTGTCTTCATTTATTTCATAAACAGAATTTTTTACAATTTAAAACAACATCTTTGGATATCTTTTCTGCTGGAGATGTTGTTGTCCTAAAAAACGATAAAAAAAAAGTAAATAAAAAAAAAAATAGTACACATACCTTAGGAACGGTATTGCAGAAAATGTTGATGGTTTTAAAACCTTGACTTTTCCAAACCACGGTATACCTTGAAAACGGTTGTCGTCCCATGCCTAATGGTGTTACAAATAAGCCACACACTGTTGGACACTCATTAAGCTAACAAAATAATTGTTGAATTTTAAGTGTAATGTTAAGAACTTTTTATATAAAAAATGTTTTTTAATAGTAAATATTTTTTAATAGAAAAATAATTATTTTATTGCTAATAATGCAAATAAATGCATTATATAATAATGCAAATAAATCCAAATGCGTTTATCCAATAGATAAATAAATAAATAAACATACTGTGTAGAATAAAAAAAATAGCTACTGAGGAAATATAGCTACTATTTAAAGTAAACTGAATTTAAATTAATTGTGTGAAATCTGCCTTTTTAAGCATGTTACAACTAACCCTCTGTCTGTTACAACCTGCCCCCCAGGTGGGTAAATAGTAACATTTTTACTTCTGGCACTTTTGGCAATACTGCACAGAAACCATAGGATCACGATCATACAACCAGTGCTCATTTGTAGGAGAGGCTTGTGTGTTGTTGGTGAAAAAATCTGGTTCGTCTAACCTCATTACTTTGTTCATTATTTGGCCAAAACCAAAAAGTGTTACTTTGTGCCCCGCTCTCCCCTACAAAACTTGCACACTCGTATTATTGAAAAACCTATTTGTAACTCGTTTGAGTATTTTGACTACAAAATATTATTAGAAATATTTTTAAAATATTAAAATATTTTATTTAAAATATTGAAATAGTAATTGAATATTTATATTTTAAAATATTACAAATATATTTAAATGTTGTTAGAGAATGCTTTTATGAAGGGAAATGTTTAAAAAGGTGTCTTCTTCTGAAGTAATTTTCCAATATTTTTCATTGAAATTTCATTCAAATTGAAAGATCTAATATGACTTTTTAATCAGTGTTGTTGTTATTTGTACATTTTTTTTGTACAATGCATGATTCAAGTTCAGGTTCATTCATTTATAAAGCACATTTAAAAACAGCCACAAGACTGACCAACAGTGATGGAAAGAGTACTGAAAAAAATCATACTCAAGTAAAAGTACCATTACTTGCCTAAAAATGTAGTGCAAGTAGAGTAAAGTATCAGTTGTAAATATTACTCAAAGTATGAGTAAAAAGACCTTTCAAAAGTACTGAAGAGTAGTGAGTATTACGCTGTAAAAAGCTGATGCATTTACATGTAATTAGTGGATGTGTGTAAACGTAACATTCTGTAGTGCATTTAGTTATTGCCCAGCAGGCACACAACGTCATAAGACGTTAATATTAGGTTAGATTTAGGTTGTGATGTCAGGTGACCAAAATTCAATGTCTAGCCAGCATCTAAGAACAACGTTATTGTCCAATAACGACGTCAAATGATGTTGATATTTGGTTGATTTTAGGTTGTGTTGGAAAGTGACCAAAATCCAACATTGAGCCAACATCTTAAACCAACGTCATATTAACATCTAATACTGACATTTATTCGTCAGGTATGGCAACCAAAATCCAACATCTTATAGACGTCATAGTGGTAACGTCCACACAACGTCAAGCTGTAACATTATTAAACGTTGATATTTGGTTGATTTTAGGTTGGACATTGAGGTCGGCCTTACGTTGGGTTCTGATGTCAACCCAATTTTCGTTTCCAAACAAAATGCAACGTCCCTACGACGTTGGGGTACAACGTCAATCTGACGTCATGACGCCATTTCAGTCATCATACAGTAAACATCTGTCATCTTCTCATCAGTGACATGCATCTGAACAGTCTCTGGGTCAATGCGTGTAAAGATTTTGGACATCTTCTTGGACACTTTTAATGCTTCCAAACTGTTTACTGCAATTATAAATCGCCCATGTCTTGAGGTTGTTCATTATGATGTGATTTACCTTCTATGTGCGATTTGATTGGACAGGAATCGCAGGACTGATTTTTCTAATCCCCATAGACAAGAAAAAATGAAGTAGTGACTGCAGGTTGAAGGACAGTAGTGGAGTAAAAGTACCTGCACTAAAAATGTACTCAAGGGAAAGTAAAAGCACACATTTATAAAACTACTTAGTAAATTACAATTCCTGAGGAAAACTACTCAATTACAGTCGTTTAAGTATTTGTAATGTTACTTTACACCACTGCTGACCAAAGTGCTGTACATAAAACAGAGTAAAATAAAGAGACAGATTATAAAAACAAAAATAAACCAAGAGAAACGACTGAATAAATCTAAAAATGAAGCAGTAGAAAAGACTATTAAAATAATATTAAAAGGCCAAGCTGAACAGGTACGTTTTTAGGAGTAATTTAGAAATAGATAGTGATGGAGCCGTTCTAATCTCAAGGGGCAAAGCATTCCATAACGGCGGGCCCGCCACAGAGAAAGCTCTGTCCCCTCTACGTTTCAGTTTCAGTTGATTATTAAGAAACAGTTATGATTGTAAATTATCACTGAATTGAGTACAAGTGCTGCCATGACTATAGCCAATGCTCCTAATAGGACATTTAAACATAAATAAAAAATCACCTTATAAAATTTAGCAAATTATTACTTAGCAGTGCACATTACTAATGAAAAATTAAGTTTTAATATATATTGATATGTTTCCCAGTGATGGGTTGCAGCTGGAAGGGCATCCGCTGCATAAAACATATGCTGGATAAGTTGGCGGTTCATTCCGCTGTGGCAATCCCTGATTAATAGGGGGACTGAGCCGAAAAGAAAATGAATGAATGAATATATATTGATATATATATATTAGTACAGAATTTACTAAATGTCTTAATGGAACGTGATATTTACTTAATATTCAAATCATATTTGGTATAAAAGAAAAATCAATCATGTTGACATTGAAATACAATCATATTTTTGCGTATTCCTGCAAATAATCTCATGCAATTTAATGGTTTTGTGCTCCAGAATCACAAATGGACATACTTGTGTATCCAACTATATAAATTCTGGGTTGTTTCAACTCAAATTTAGGTAAAATATGGACAAATTCAACCACTGCATTTTTTGTTAAGTTTTTAACTCGGTGTTTGAGTTTGTCCATATTTCACCCAGATTTGGTTTGAAACAGCCATCAATTTTTTTAGACCGTGTCCTAACTGCATTCATTCATTCATTCATTCATTCATTCATTCATTTTCCTTTGGCTTAGTCCCCTTATTCATCAGGGGTCACCACAGCGGAATGAACTGCCAACTTATCCAGCATATGTTTTAGGCAGCGGATACCCTTCCAGCTGCAACCCATCACTGGGAAACACCCATACACACTCATTCACACACACACTCATACACTACGGCCAATTTAGCTCATCCAATTCACCTATAGCACATGTGTTTGGACAGTCAACACGGGAAGAACATGCAAGCTCCACACAGAAACGCCAACTGACCCAGCCGGGACTCGAACCAGCGACCTTCTTGCTGTGAGGCCACAGTGCTAACCACTGAGCCACCATGTCGCCCCGTCCTAACTACATGCAACACGATAATCTTTTCCATATTAAAAGGGGTTTTGTTCTAACCATCAGCGGCATTGACAAAAAAAAATTATATTTTAGAAATTGTTCCTATTTCCGCAATATTGAAGCAGAACAGCTTAAACTACAATGCCAATGATCACCTCAGGTACTGATTATGGGCTTTATTCAGTGTTAAATGCTAATAATGTGAGCTTGAATGCCATTTTACATGACATTTATTGCCATACTACTGAAAGCAGCAGCAGATACTTCACCTCAGATCTGGAAAGTAAAATATCTAGCAAACTTATAGATTGAAAATGAAAGTCAGAACTGTAACTCGCTGCAAAGCAACAACATCAGTCACTCAACGAGTACTTTTAATTCACAGTAATCAAATTTTAATTCACTTTTAATTCATGTAATCGCATCCTGTGTCTACTGTGGATCAGTTACTTTTTAAATGTGTGCGTGCGTGCGTGCGTGTGTGTGTGTGCGCGTGTCATGCAACACACATCAAGATTAATTCTGATTGGATATTTTCCCAAAAAAAGTCCCTGGATTTTTGAATGAAAATTTCAGACTACAAATTATGGCTGTAGCATTTTAACAAATGTTTGTTTTTTTACTGTTAAAATCACATTTTTTAGTGTAAAGAACAATAAACTCTGTTCTTTTCATTTAGAGATGTGATGGCAGACACATTTCAGAAGCTGCGCTGTGCAAAACTCAGACACAAGTTTTCTATTATCAAACCAGCAAAAAGGTGAGTGTTTCTTAACCCTTGTGTGCTGTTGGGTCGTTTTCATCCACTCTGGGGGGATTTTGAGTCTTAATTTGGCCACAACTTTCTCTGAGTTTCAGCAAATGTAATGATTTTTGCTGACAAATCTTACTTTGACACATATTTTGGGAAAATGCTTTGAAAATATTCAAAAACTCAGCAACACACTCTGGGCAACTTGACTCCCCTTTGGTTATGTTGGTGCTGTTTTTGCCCCATTGTCTTCCATTATAATCACATTTATTGATTGCAAATCCATGACAGCATGTAATCATGCAAAAACAGCCATGAACATAATGAAAGGGGAGTGCCGGCAGCTAGCTCTCTGCAACTCTCACATGGTCGCCCACTGAAGCTTAGCAGGGCTGCGCCCGGTCAGTACCTGGATGGGAGACCACATGGGAAAGCTAGGTTGCTGCCAGAAGTGGTGTTAGTGAGACCAGCAGGGGGCGCTCAATCTGTGGTCTGTTTGGGTCCTAACGCCCCAGTATAGTAAAGGGGACGCCGTCTTTCAGATGAGACGTTAAACTGTGGTCATTAAAAATATCAGGATGTCCTTCAAAAAACCCCGGCATCCTGGCCAAATTTGCCCACTGGCCTCTGTCCATCATGGCCTCCTAACCATCCCCATATCATAATTGGCTTCATCACTCTGTCTCCTCTCCACCAATCAGCTGGTGTGTGGTGTGCGGTCTGGCGCAATATGGCTGCCGTCGTGTCATCCAGGTGGATGCTGCACACTGGTGGTGGATGAGGAGATTCCCCCATTGTGTAAAGCGCTTTGAGTGTATAGAAAAGCGCTATATAAATGTGAGGAATTATTATTATTATTATTACATTTGAACAATGGAGAGTTCACCCAAAAATGTAACAAAATCCTGTTAATGGGCTAACTTTTTTGTGGTAAACTTTTTTTTTTTTTCAGGTTAATGTGACTTTTCAATTTTATAATGCTCCTTTTTAAAGCATTGATAATGTAATTTAATTCAAATATCATCAGTTAAATAGACTTCATTTAGTTGTTCAAGCGCAAAACGAGATGAAAGGTTGGAATTTATCTGTTAAACACAAAAGAAGATATTTT
>CAIGQV010019150.1:1889818-1910708 GCA_903798115.1 Danio jaintianensis | reverse complement strand
AAAGGGTTCCACTAATATCCCCATGTTTGAAAGGGTTCCACTAATATCCCCATGTTTGAACGGGTTCCACTAATATGTCAGAAAGTGTACCACTAATATCCCCATGTTTCAAAGGGTTCCACTAATATCCCCATGTTTGAAAGGTTTCACGAAACTTTGCACACACGCCAGAAGTGGCAAAAATTTTCATTTATTATAGGTTTCAGAAGTGGGTGTGGCAAAATGGCTCGACAGCGCCACCTATGCACTTTTGACGGAGTGGCCCCCGAGCTACGTTTCTCGCACACATACAAAAATTGGCACACACATCAAACATGCCAAAACCTACAAAAAAGTCAGAGTGAAATCTCAAACCCAACAGGAAGTCGGATATTTATAACTTCCTCTGCCGAAAAAGTGCCGTTTTTGCCATTTCCAGGCGTATTTTAACGAACTCCTCCTAGGGAATTTATCAGATCAACACCAAAATTGGGTATTGTCATCTAAAGGCCTTGGCGATGTTAAATTGCGAAGATCTAGAGTTTTCATCGAAGGGCGTGTCCGTGGCGGCCTCACAAACTTTAATGCTTCGCCACGAAACAGGAAGTATTTATAACTCAGGCATGCATAATCCAATCTGCCTCAAAATCCACACGTTTGATAAGAATCCTGACCTGAACACATTTACATGCCAATATCCAGTTACAGTTATAGCACCACCTGCTGGCAACAGGAAATTACATGTTTTACACTGTAACAAACTCCTCCTACAAATTTGATCAGGTTGAATCCAAGTTTTGTCAGTATAATCCAAAGCAATTTGTGATGTTAAATTGTGAAGATCTAGAGTTTTCGCCGAAGGGCGTGTCCGTGGCGGACTGACAATATTCAGTGTATCGCCATGGAGGAGGAAGTACTTATAACTCAGCCAAACAATGTCTGCTGTGCCTGAAAATTCACAGGTTCGATGAGATTTCTCTCCTGAAGACATCTACATGCCAATATTGAGTCACAGTCATAGCGCCACCTGCTGACAGAAGAAAGTTTGGCATTAATCTGTGATTTTCTCAGATTTTTTAAATATTTATCAGCTTAAAATATTATTGTCCGCTGTTCTCTGTCATCCTAAGGCCACCGGGTGGCAGTGAGCCCGGGTGCGAGGACCCTTTCATCGCTGCTTGCAGCTTTAATGTTTGTTTGAAATTGTTCCGTTAATGTATGTTTATATGTAGCCTGTGTTGATGTAATCTTTATTATTATTAATTTGGTATTTATTTATTTATTTTTGTCTTTATTGTCTATTATTTATTCAAAGTTTTTTATAATTGTGTAATTAAAATGGCTGAAAAAGTTAAAATGTCTCTCTCTCTCTCTCTCTCTCTCTGGCAGAATTAGGCTGCGGTTCTGCTGTAACGCCACAGAGTCATTTGTCCTCACCAAACGCAACACAGCCGTCAATCAGTCCATCCCATATGAAACAAACAAGAAACACACCTACAAAATCAATGCAGACATTCACAAGATGCTGCCTGAGGTGTGTGTGTGTGTATGTGTGTGGGTGTGTGTGTGTGTTAGAACTAGAACTGTTTAAATGGATAGTTCCAGTCCTTGGTTCTGATTGGTTGAGCCACATTCAAAGCTGTTGTAAAATACTATACAAACAAACAGCTGTAATTGTTGCTTGGCAACCATTCTACAATCATCACTGACTGAGCCAACACAATCGCTTTATTTGCTTTGTATGACTTTGCTACATATATGGAATAATTTTTAGTGCTGGGCAAAAATGAATCGCATCCAAAATAAAAGTTTGTTTAGACATAATATATGTGTGTGTACTGTGTATATTTACTATATATATATTAATACACACATGCATGCATATATTTGAGAAAGTGTTTATGTATATTTAGATATAAAATATATGTTCATGGTACAAATTATATATAAATTTAAATATGTACATAACAAAATTGCTTTGTATAGTTTTGTTTCTATGTATGTGTGTATTACATATACATAATAAATATATATATATAGTACACACACATATATTATGCCAAAGTAAAACTTTTATTTTGGATGCATTTAGTATTTGCCCAGCACTGAAAATGTTAAAGGCGTTAATTAATGAGTAAATTAAAAAAGAATATAAATAATTAGTTAACTTCCTTCTGCAGCTGTATCCCTTCTAGCAGCAACCATTCTAAGCTGTTGTAAAATACTTTACAAACATACAGCTGTGATTGTTGCTTAGCAACCATTCCATTATCAGTACCGAGCCAAAGAAATGGTTTAATTTTTTAAGCCTGTGATGGGTAAATGCAGTCAATATTTTATAGTGCGACACCTCCTTTGAAGGCGTGGTTTACAGTGAATTTATAACAGCTACGGCTCTGCTCCACGCTGTGCCTAACAGTAACTCTTAGCTATAGCTAATATCAGTCGACTAAACCACAGGTTCACAGGACTGGTTGAGCCAGTCATAAATATGGTTCAGTTTAGGAAATGTTTACATTTATGATGTGTGTTCATTGATGTGTGTGTGTCTCGGTCTGTGTGTGGTGTGCATACTTGTGTGTGTTTATGTATACTCGTGTTTGTGTGTACTCATGAGTATTCATGTTTGTGTGTGTACTTGTGTTTGTGTGTATATTTTGTGTGTGTTTATGTATACTCGTCTTTGTGTGTATTTGTGTTTGTGTACTCGTGTGTGTGTGTGTGTGTGTGTGTGTGTGTGTGTGTGTGTGTGTGTATACTTGTGATTGTATGTACTTGTGATTTTGTCTTGAGTGTGTGTACTTTTGTGTGTGTATACTCGTGTACTTGTGTGTGTGTGTGTGTGTGTGTATACTTTGTATGCGTTTATGTATACTCATCTTTGTGCGTGTACTCTTGTGTATTCATGTTTGTGTTTGTATACTTGTTTTTTCGTGTGTGTGTGTAATCATGTTTGGTGTATGTGTGTATTACGTGTTTGTGTTTGTACTTGTTTTTTTTTGTCTTGAGTGTGTGTACTTTTGTGTGTGTGCATACTCGTGCCTGTTTGTGGTGTACTTGTTTGTGTGGTGTTCTCACACGTGTGTGTGTATGTGTATACTTTGTGTTTATGTATACTTGTCTTTGTGTGTGTATTCGTGTATGTGTGTGTTTATGTATACTCGTCTGTGTGTGTGTGTGTGTCCAGGACTCCCCCTGGTCTGCTGGTGCTCTGGGTCTCTGTGCTGTTGTCGGCAGCAGTGGCATCTTGAAGAACAGCAGCTGTGGACGGCAGATCGACAGCGCAGACTTCGTCGTCCGGTAAAAACATCCCATCATGCCCTGCTCCATCACTGACTGGCGCCACACATGCTGATGTTTTCTATCTCTTGAAGGTTTAATTTGGCGTTGGTCAATGACAGCGATGTGGGACTGAAGACGAATCTGATCACCATCAACCCCAGTCAGATCCAGTCAGTGTCCACACACACTCAACTACAACACCTGAAGCCGCATGTTTATTTTATTCATTAGCTGTTTCTATCCAAAGATGCGAGTTAGATTTATGCACAAAACTGTAATATTGCATAAAACATTAGTGAATAAAGCAGTGTTCTCAGTCAATGAGAAACAGAGGAGAATAAAATCATCACTTCCTGATAAACTTGCACTAATATTGTTGAGAGGAGTGTAGTCTGCTGCACTGTTGGGATTCTCCACTGTGGTGTTTGTTATCCTATAATAAATGAGCTGCGCCTCAGAAGACGAAGACGAAACGCAATGAACGCGGTAATTGCGGTGTCTTCTGGAGGCGTGAGACGGGAGCGCAGACAGATGCTCAAGACAGTTCTGGAGGGAATAATAATAGAAGAAGAAGAATACTGAAGCACTGTGATGACGGACTGACGGACGGCTGAGGCCTGCAACAATCAGCACAACAACATTTCACATCTGCAACAATGGAGAGCAGGAGACCAACATTAATGACGCAAACACCCTCACACACACATTTATATCTGATCAACATCTGAGAAAACTACATCACTGAAGCGCAGACTGATGAAGCGCAGGCACACACTTCACTGACTAAAGCTGATCCCATTTTAGTTTATGCGCAATATTAAAATTTATTTCCATAAGCTTTTTATTCACATTTTCAAAATGTAGTCTCATCTTGGCATTTCCATTAAGCAATTTGTATGCAGGGGGGCGGCGCAGTGGGTAGCGATGTCACCTCGCTGGTTCGAGCCTCGGCTGGGTCAGTTGGCATTTCTGTGTGGAGTTTGCATGTTCTCCCCGTGTTGGCGTGGGTTTCCTCCAGGTGCTCCGGTTTCCCCCACAAGTCCAAAAGACATGTGGTATAGGTGAATTGGGTAGGCTAAATTGTCCGTAGTGTATGTGTCTGAATGAGTGTGTATGGGTGTTTCCCAGTGATGTGTTGCAGCTGGAAGGGCATCCTCTGCGTAAAACATATGCCGGATAAGTTGGCGGTTCATTCCGCTGTGGTGACCCCAGATTAATAAAGGGACTAAGCCGAAAAGAAAATGAATGAATGAAAGATGAAAGGAGGCGACACGGTGGCTCAGTGTTTAGCACTGTTGCCTCACAGCAAGAAGGTCGCTGGTTCGAGTCCCGGCTGGGTCAGTTGGCGTTTCTGTGTGGAGTTTGCATGTTCTCCCCGTGTTGGCGTGGGTTTCCTGCGGGTGCTCCGGTTTTCCCCACAGTCCAAACACATACGCTATAGGGGAATTGATGAACAAAATTGGCTGTAGTGTATGAGTGTGTGTGTGAATGTGAGTGTGTATGGGTGTTTCGGCTGGAAGGGCATCCGCTGTGTAAAACATATGCTGTAATAGTTGGCGGTTCATTCCACTGTGGCGACCCCTGAAATAGAGACTAAGCTGAAGGAAAATGAATAAAAGATGAAAGGCAGAGCTCAAAACTAAACCCCGCCCCCTACTCAATATTCCGTTTCAGTTGGAAATACATAATCATACTGGAATAAAAGTCTGCACAACCTCCATTTCACACTGACCTTAAATGAGGACAGGCCACATTCAGCTTGAGTATCTTTCATTTGGAAACTATAAACTCCATCTTGATCCTGCTCAGTACTGTACTGTACATCAGGGAAGCAGTATTCTGGTGAAGCATTCTGTATGCTCTTTAATTGTTTTATAGCCTGAAGAAATAGATGCATGTAGAATGTGAATCTGGCGCCACCTTGTGTCTCTAAATGTTTTTTTTAGTGCAATAGTCCTAAAATGATCTTAATTCTTCATGGCAAATACATTTTCTCTCAGTTTTTCCTTTTATTGTGTGAGCTGACCTGTTTTTACATGTTGTGTCTGATTCACATTGAGAGTTAAATACTAATAATTCATTCATTCATTTTCCTTCAGCTTAGTCCCTTTATTAATCTGGGGTCGCCACAGCGGAATGAACCGCCAACTTATCCAGCATATGTTTTACACAGCGGATGCCCTTCCAGCTGCAACCCAGTACTGGGAAACACTCATACACACTCATTCACACACACACACACACACAATCATACACTACGGCCAATTTTGTTCATCAATTCCCCTATAGCGCATGTGTTTGGACTGTGGGGGAAACCGGAGCACCCGGAGGAAACCCACGCCAACACGGGGAGAACATGCAAACTCCACACAGAAATGCCAACTGACCCAGCTGGGACTCGAACCAGTGGCCTTCTTGCTGTAAGGCGACAGTGCTAACCCCTGAGCCACCGTGTCGCCAATACTAATAATAGATACTAGAATATATACATCAAATCTCATAGACAAACTGAGACAGCGATGTTCAAAGTGAAAAGTGTAAACAAGTATCTTAACAAAAAATGTAAATGATAATGCAGTAACGCGAGCAATGTTTGCCACTTCATACTATTGTAATTTTTTTAGATTGTAATGCATCTGATAGTAAAACATGCAAATCCAATTTTTTAATAATCAATGTTGCTTATTTAGAATTTTTCATTTAAATTATTTGTTTAAATATGGTTTATTGTTAATGCTGTACTATGATTGGGTACATGGGTTGCATACATATATACACTAGATATCGCATACGGACCCTGAGCATGCGTCAGTACCACTGCCATATTTGTACAGGGCTCCCAGGACAAATGTCATTCAACCGCACTAGTCAAGACTAAAGCCAATGTAAAGATGCTGGACTTTAGCGCGGCGTACGGGTGTAGTAACGAGCAAACAAAGAAAACAAAGCACAATGGCAGAACATTTCATAGGCAAGATTTAGTTTGTTTTTGTATGTTACGAACTTTTGTGATCCACAAGTAACGTTATTGATGATAATACAGTCTCTTACTGCACTGAACATAAGGCAAAGTAGCATCAACTCGCTCTGAATTCTAGGCTTATGCTAGTTTGGTTGAATAAAATCAGCAAACAATGTAAATGAAATATGACAACGAGACGCTGCGGTGCCAGAAACTTGTATTATTGTCGGCTAAGTGAACGAGTCGTTCATAACGGAGATTCATTCACAAACAAATCGCTCCCTCCGTTAGAATGAGAAGTGAGAGCAGGAGAGGGGGTGTGTTTCAGGATGCGGATTAGGTCAAATTTAACAGGGAGGGAGGATAATACATTTCCATGCACACAAACACACACTCTTTATCGGCAATGCCCGTGCGGTCGCTCATCCATCGATGTAAAAAAAGTGATGTAAAATTATAATATTCATAATTTAAAAAAATATTTGCATACTGACCACCGGGGAAACTCCCGATCACAGATATATGTATATATGTGTATATCTCTGGCTCTGAATGGCCACAGTCCTCCACTGCACCTTGGTCTCACATTGATTTCAAAGGAGCGCTACCCTGTACTAAAATGGCGGCTCTATTGACGATTCCTTCCAATAGACAACAACAGCATAGGCGACATCTAATGTAAATATCTATGCATGGGTTGTAGACTCGTTATTGTATTGCATTGTGGGATTGATTGAGTGCACTTCAGAATGTCCACTATGATCTCGAACACTACTATAAATGGCTGCTCCCTCAAATGGTGCACTATTAAAGGGGAGCTATTATGCAAAAATCTCTTTTATAAGATGTTAAAACACCGTTGTGTGTATATAGCTGATGGTAAAAAAAAAATCATAATTAAAAAATTCATAAAAACAGTCTGCAGAAGCACTTTGATTGACTTTCTCCCAGAGGGGGAAAGCCCAACCCATTAGTGACTATCTCCCTCATTAGCATAGGAAGTTAGTCTTGTTTTTGAATCTGTCGCTATGGTGACGCACAGGCATTTGTAGCTCCGCCCTCTTCTAAAAAGAGCACAATCTTATTTGAATTTAAAGTGACAGTCACCAAAACGCCACAATTAGGATCAAAGCCTAGAAGGGTCAGTTTCAGAGAGTTAGGAAACATTATTTGTGTGCTATTTTGAGCTGAAACTTCACACACACTCTAGAGCAGGGGGGTCTCAAACTCCCGGCCCGCCCTCCTCCTCCCTCCGGCCCGCAACTGAAGTCAAAAATATAATGAGATTCGGCCCCCCAAAACATATGTTTTTGAATCACTATAATTGTTGTGCAGTGCGTATAGCCACTTGTGGTTTTGACCCCCCACCTATTGGACGTTTAAAGTACTGCACTATATTATACTGTATTTCGGTTTTACTTTCGGTTTCTCTGAGCGTACGGTCGAGAGTAACGCAAATGCATATTATTTCTGAGGCTGATTTAAACGTTGAAATTAATGTCCGTAAGTGCTCTATCTTATCTAAATGTTCAAGGGTCGTTCGATTATTATCAGTTTTATTCCACCTGTATTTTGTTGACCAAACACTTGTTCATGGCTTACACGTTATGCTGGTGGTGTAACAAATATGCTAATTTTGCTAATATTCGATTCAAAAGGTCTCATTTAATAGATTTTCCTCATATGCGTATTGAGATTTCTATGACAACTATGTACATTTTACTGCTGGATGAATTGAACATGTTAATGTGAATATATATACTTACTTTTACCCTCTTTGTTGTAGTTTTACAAAAAACAATTGCCAGTAAAGTCAGTAAAGTTACTCAAACTGTTTCTGCTGTTCTTGCGCTATCTGTTCCACTTTTGGTAAAGCAACAATTGCTTGGGACAGAATAATAATTATTATTATTATCATTATTATGACTATTTGAATGTCAAAATGCTAATTTAAACAGCCACAGATATATTTCAGCAGTTGTGTGAAGCAAAAAACGTGCTGATTTGTTGATTTGTGACAGGTAATGCTTGAATTATAAACATCATGTCTGTTGTCCTAAGATGCACCAGTTACGTCACTTTTTTCTTGTGCTTGAATGTTAAAACGGCCCTCCTATGAATTGTCAGTCACTGAAATGGCCCCCCGCCAATTTAAGTTTGAGACCCCTGCTCTAGAGACATCAGAGACGCATTTTACAGCTTGTAGAAAGGGGCATGATTGGTCCACTTTAGGAGTATAGGGTGCAATTTTGGATACAGCCTGTGTTTGCACTTGGGGAAGAGGGGTGAACCGATGACCTTCACAGCCAATCACAGTCGTTTGTTTAAGAATGCACTCAAATGCTAGCGGGAAAGAGACGTTTTTAGTACCAATGGGAACTTAAGTTGATACTTTCAACGATGTCACGATACTGAAATTCGGTACTGAAATAAAAAAAAAACGTCCATTTCCCGCTAACATTTGAGCGTTGTTGAGCACGTTCCTAAACAGCGCTGATTTGCCGTTGTGTTCACGTGCTCAACAGAAATGACGGTGATTGGCCGTGAAGCTCATCAGTTCACCGAACTCACCGCTGTTTACTGAGTGTAACCACAGATACAGGGACACTGGAATTTTTTTAAGTCACGTCGATCAGCTGGTTTGTCTAAAAGCTGACATACGAGTGATCCGCTGATGAATTGCGGCTTTAAAACACTCCAGTGTCCCTGTATCTGTGCTTACACTCAGTAAACAGCGGTGAGTTCGGTGAACTGATGACCTTCACGGCCAATCACAGTCATTTCTGTTGAGCACGTGAACACAATGGCAAATCAGGGCTGTTTAAGAACGTGCTCAACAGTGCTCAAATGTTAGCGGGAAATGGACGCTTTTAACATTTCAGTACCGATTGGTATCGAATTTTAGTATCCTTACTTTCAACAACCCAAGTTTAAAACCTCTTTTTAAAATGTTTTTAAAAATTTGCATTTTCATTCCCACCAAAACACAAATGTTGTGTATAACGTTGACCATTTTCAGTTGTAAATGGTGTGGTTTAAACTTTAAATATACCCTGTGTGTGTGTTTATCTGTAGATACAGAAACCTGGAGAAGAAACCGGGTCCGCTAGTGAAGCGTGTCAGTGTTTACGGAAACTCCTCTCTCGTTATTCCCGCCTTTGCGTTCTCGTTCTGCACCTCACGAGCACTCCAAGTCCTCCAAGTCCTGCAGCCAATCAGACCGCAGCAGCCAGTGGTGTTTTTCAGCCCACATTACCTGCGAGCACTGGACCGCTTCTGGAAGGGGCGGGGCCTCAAGGAGCCCCGCCTCTCTACTGGCTTTATGCTAATTAGCGCTGCACTAGAACTGTGTGAGCACGTGCACGTGTACGGATTCTGGCCCTTCGGCACCGACCTGCAGGAAAATCCCATTCCTTACCATTATTATGACCAGAAGAAAGTGCACCGCTACATGCACCGCATGCCAGAGGAGTTTGTGCATCTTCTGCAGCTCCACAGCCAGGGGGCGCTGACACTGCACCTGCAGCCCTGTGACACGCACTGAAACGCTGCATTTATGATGCACGTATTACTCATATATTCATGTGAGAGCACATTACAGGCTTCTGTTGTTCTTCAGTCAATGCAATTAGGAAAACGGTGAAGCTCAACTGTATTTATGTATCATCTGTACATCTGTGTGTGTCTTAAAAATAATTGTCAGATTTAGCTCACTTAAAGAGATAGTTCACCCAAAAATTCTGTCACCTTCTGTTGAACACAAAAAAAGATATTTTGAAGAAAGCTGGAAAATTGTAACCACTTTTTTTTTTAGCTTTCTTCAAAATATATTCTTCTGTGTTCAACAGAAGATAGAAACTCATAAAGGTTTAAAACTGCTTGGGGTGAGTAAATGGTGAGTTCATTTACATACTTGGGAGAACTGCCCCTTTAAGAGCATTGTTTTGTCCTCCAACCATGCAGCGCTTACTCTGGTGCTGTTTACTGAGACTTGAAACTGTTGAATACATGGAGATAAATATTTAATGCGTTTGATATTGACATCAATTATTTATATGTCGCATGCATTTGATTTTATAAGTAGTGAAACTGTTGAAATAACAGCATTTTCTAACATGTAAATTATCTATATTTGGTCCACAGAGTGTCACTCAGTAGGGCCTGACAGAATCTGAAGATTTTCCGAGCAGATTTGTGTAAAAAATAAAAACAATCTGATTTATCTGGAATGATTTTGAGAGTTTAGGAACTAAAAATGTAATTAAATAAAAATAACTTTTACGTTTTAGTCAAGGTTTACAATACAAATCCAAGTAGAACCACTTGTTTAGCAAACAAAGCTACAATAAGCGTCTAATATAATATATCACTAAAAGACTGAATAAATCTATACAATATATTTAAATATTAAACTGTATTGTACATAACTTAAAACCTTTACATATAACTCAATATTATAACTGAAATTAATAAATAAATATATAAAAAGAATAAATTTATGGGTGGCGTAGTGGGTAGCGCTGTCGCCTCACAGCAAGAAGGTCACTGGTTCGAGCCTCGGCTGGGTCAGTTGGCATTTCTGTGTGGAGTTTGCATGTTCTCCCCGTGTTGGCGTGGGTTTCCTCCGGGTGCTCCGGTTTCCCCCACAAGTGCAAAGACATGCGCTATAGGGGAATTGGGTAAGCTAAATTGTCCGTAGTGTATGAGTGTGTGTGTGGGTGTTTCCCAGTGATGGGTTGCAGCTGGAAGGGCATCCGCTGCGTAAAACATATGCTGGATGAGTTGGCGGTTCATTCCGCTGTGGCGACCCCTGATTAATAAAGGGACTAAGCCGAAAAGAAAATGAATGAATACATATATATTTACACACATTAGTAAATAGATTGAATAATGGGCTCAGAAATGTTTCTAGGGGCGCAGATTTCATGTGGTCCTACTTTATTAGTCTTTTCCTATTACCGTTATGCTGTTCATTAGTGTTTTTAGGAATTAAACGGAGTGTACCTGAGAATTGTGAAACGGAGTGTGTTTTCAGGGAGTTTTCGGTGGACTTTAGAGCCATAAATGTAAGTGAATGATTAATTTTGCTGCAGAATTGAGTCTTCAGGTTGTTCACGGAGAACGACGAAGCAACAAGTTTCTCACGGCGGCCGAGTAGCTAAATATAGCAGTATGTAAACACAGTTAATTCTGTAAAACAACAACTGCTAAGTGCCTTTGAGTTTTATGTAGGCTAGCTGATGCTGAAACAGTTGTTAGCCGACTGGAAGCCGGATCATCTTTCCGTCTTGTCATTTAATGCTGCATTCATAACTTGAATCCATGAGAGCAGCGCATGTTTGAGTAAGGATGGATGAAAGTAAGGTAAGATAACCTCTCCTAATAATAAACACATGAAATAAGCAGTGATTTCCATGTGATTGTGTCTCTATCGATCTATCTCTCTGACAGACTGAACGCGTAACTCCGCCCACAACTCCACCCAAAGCCACGCCCTCTCCAGCGTCCACTGATCAGCCGCGTGAGTGAATCTGCTAAAACACATATTTACGTGTTACAATATTCATTATTTCCCTGTGATTTGCTGATTTAAACGTCACAGTTATAGCCCATTTCTGACCTTTTTTTACATTCCAAGAATCTTTGTGCATAAAGGTATTTATGGCGGAGGAAAGTTTCTCCAAACTAGTAAAAAACAACAATTATTTTAAAATCTGCGTTAAAACTAAATTTATAATGTTTATTTTGCTAACACACATTTTTAACCTTCACAAACAATGCATGCGAGTAAATCCAAATGCGGGTGTTTGTTCTGTTCATTTTTATTCAAAGTCTGGCCATCTGCTTCTGCTCTGGAATGGCAGTCCTTCTCTTTTTATTTTATTTTATTATTATTATTATTATTTTTTATTGACTTCAATAACAAACATACAGAATCCGAACTTACACAAAGACAATAAAGGTAACAATGATAATAACTTAACAGATCAGGTTAAATAATATCATAAACATTAAAAAATAAAATAATAATAATAATAAATAAAACATACATAAATAACACAAATACTGCAAGAGGAAAGAAGGACTTATGTATCCGTGATATTTCCAAAATAATTATCATAACAATCCAAGAACCGCTCACTTTTCTTGTTTTTAACCAGTCTAAGAGATTTAATAAACACATCAATTTCAATGAAAAAATGTGAGAAAGAAGGCTGCGAATTCGAGAATTTTTGTTTGTGAATAAAATATTTTCCATACAAAATAAAAAAGTTAATAATGTAGTTCTCTGGTATATCAGTTTTACCTTTATAGTAACAAATAATATCTTGTAGTTGAAAGGGTCTGGAAGAAGCAATGTAATTACCTATATGGAGATATAAGCTATTCCAAAAGCTTTTTGTGTTTTCACACTGAAACAATATGTGAATCAGGGTTTCGTCTTCAGTTTTACAAAATGAGCATGAACTATCAACCTCCATATACTTTGCCAAAGTACTATTCACTGGATATATTTTATGAAGAATTTTAAAATGAACCTCTATGGCGGTCCTTCTCTGATGAAGTCAGTTTGACAGATTGGACGAAATATTTTTAGCCACGCCCCTCCAACCACTGCAACAAAACAATGAGAGGCAGAGGGCAAAAATAAACCCCGCCCCCAACTCAATTTACAGTCTCAGTTGGAAATGCATCATCATACTGAAATATAAATCTGGAGTAAATTCCGGTTATTGCAGACTTGAGGAACCGTTCTTTCTAGCAAACCAAAAGTCTTTATTTTTTGCCCTCACTGCAAAGAATCTCACTTGTAATCTTTTTCAATTCACGGTTAATTAAATATAAAAGTTTTTCGTTTCTTTTTTTTTTTCCTGGCCTCATTGCTTTTTTTGAGCTGATAGGGAACATGACAATATTTACATGAACATACAACTAAACAAATAACATAAACTGACTGCCAACATTCATTTGAGAAATATGTTTTTGTTATGGTGTGTGTGTGCGCGCGTGTGTTTGCGTGAAAATGGGTAGGAGTAAGCAAACCAATTGGATTGATAGAATTTTATGAGACATAAGAAAGAAAGGAAAAAAATTTCAGGATAAGAAAATGATGGAATATATATGCTATCTGACAAAAGTCTTGTGGCCTATCCAATTTTTGGGAACAGCAGATAATAACTTGACTTCTAGTTGATCATTTGGTATTAGAAGTGGCTTATATGAAAGGCAAAGGCCTCTAGATTACGCTTATTTGACCAAAATAAAATATGATCATGCCTTGATTTTGAATGATTTAATTAGGGCAGTAAGGTCTGACTTTGCTCAGACAAAAGTCTTTTCACTGAACAGAAATAATGTCCAGTATAGAATATAAAGTCATGCTGCAGTGGAAGAAGAATGAATATTGTGTCTGACTCCCATGAGCTTGGAGGACTGCATCCATACATCTCTGCAATGACTCTAATCACTGATTAATAAAGTCATCTGGAATGGCAAAGAAAGCGTTCTTGCAGGACTCCCAGAGTTCATCAAGATCCTTTGGATTCATCTTCAACGCCTCCTCCTTCATCTTACCCCAGACATGCTCAATAATGTTCATGTCTGGTGACTGGGCTGGCCAATCCTGGAGCACCTTGACCTTCTTTGCTTTCAGGAACTTTGCTGTGGAGGCTGAAGTATGAGGAGCGCTATCCTGCTGGAGAATTTGCCCTCTCCTGTGGTTTGTAATGTAATGGGCAGCACAAATGTCTTGATACCTCAGGCTGTTGATGTTGTCATCCACTCTGCAGATCTCTCGCACGCCCCCATACTGAATGTAACCCCAAACCATGATTTTTCTGTGAGAATCTTGGCTCCATGCGGGTTCCAGTAGGTCTTCTGCAGTGTTTGTGATGATTGGGATGCAGTTCAACAGATGATTCATCAGAAAAATCGACCTTCTGACACTTTTCCAAATGATCAACTAGAAGTCAAGTTATTATTTGTTGCTCTTACAACTCGGATCGACGACAAGACTTTTGTCAGGTAGTGTGTGTGTGTGTGTGTGTGTGTGTGTGTGTGTGTGTGTGTGTGTGTGTGTGTGTGTGTGTGTGTGTGTGTGTGTGTGTGTGTATTTGGTTCAAATGTATTTGGAACGATTGCATTCATACCAGAAGTGAACCGGACCAGAGTTTGCGTGAACCGTACCCCAGACCACCTCTTTCAGGTGGACTCGGGTACGGTTCACGGGTGCGCACCTGAATTTAGAAGACACGTTCACACTAGCTAAACGTACCGTACTCTGACGTCAAACGAACCCGGGCGTGGACCAAAAGTGCTAGTGTGAAAGCACCCTCAGTTCTGTGCTTTATGAAGCCTCAGCAGTGCAGCTTGATGGATGTGAAGTAACGTGTTTTTCTGTGTGTTTTTCTCCTCCTCACAGTGAGTTTAAGCAGCCCAGAGTTGCTGGAGGAGCTGAAACAGCCTCACACACTCAAACACGTCCCTGCACACAAAGGCCTGACCACAGTGTTCAGCGGGAAAGGAAGACCGCTCAAACAAAACACACACACACTCCGCACTGATTCGGTACACACTCTTTTCAAATGATTAGTTTTATATTAGTGTAATTGAGCATTTTATCTACTGTCATAGTGTAAATTAAAGTACAGTGTGATATGACACCACACAAGGTATTATTTATATTATTACTTTTTAATAATAATAATAATAATAGATTAAAGTGTATATATAATTTGTAAAATGTTTTTCCCTATTAGGTTTTCCATTTTATTTGTTTTATTTATTATACTATTAAATAATTAAATATTTAATTTTGCTATTTTAGTACTCAATTCAAGTGTATGAAAGTATAAGTATATGTATTTTTATTTATTTTGTAATAAACTGATGTAGACCATCACAACATCAGTTTATAACAAAATAAATATTAGTGCTGTAAAACAATTAATCTCAAATAATCATGTCCAAAATAAAAGTTCGTATTTGCATAATGTATGTGCACTCACTGTGTATACATATTGTGTATGTATAAATAAAATTATATAAAATACAAAACTAAAATATTTACGTTTATTTATATTATATATAATTTGTATTAGATATACATATTTAGTTATAAATAAACCATATATAAATACAATATATATATTTAAAAAAAAAAAATATATATATATATATATATATGGTTCTTACTTAATACAAAAAATACATATGCAATTAATTAACATGGTGACATGCTGGTAAAATGTACTTTTATATCAAACGCTAATATGTTGTTTTTATGCTTGTAGTTAATTTGTATAAAGCGTAAAGAATTGTTTATATTGCTTAAAGGTTTAGAATTATATGTATCATGTTAGATTTTCATAATAAAAAGAACGTAATGCTGTTATTAATATGTAAATATTTTTGCGATTGTGTTTCAGCATGAGGATTTAGAGAATCGATCTAAGCTGGCACAGTGACGTTCAGCAGGCGCGCTCTCATTGGCTGTTTGAGATGTCTGTCAGAGCTAAGCCCCGCCCCTGTACTGATGTGGGCGTGTTCTGTCACTGTGAGCTGCTCTGGTTATTATCAAGGTCTTCATCTGTGATGTTTTTGACCAGGACTAAAAACCAGT
Source organism: Danio jaintianensis (assembly GCA_903798115.1). Classification (NCBI taxonomy): domain Eukaryota; kingdom Metazoa; phylum Chordata; class Actinopteri; order Cypriniformes; family Danionidae; genus Danio; species Danio jaintianensis. The sequence continues at coordinate 1,894,863 of CAIGQV010019150.1, read as the reverse complement.
GTAACTTTCTCTGTAGCACAACTAATATTTGAGTAACATGTTCGTTCTAAAATCAGATTCAAAGCTGAAGAATTGAGTGTGAAGAATATGAACTGGAAAAATGGGAAGACTGAATTGCAATTGAAAGAAACTCAGTAGTTGCATCTTTACCATGTGAAAACCAATAAATCATATGCATTTTGGCTACTTTTGTCCTTTTATTCCCAAATTAGAAGCTCTATTGCCAAAGCAATCAAATCACGTTTTAAATACAATTGTAAATGATTCAGTACGCTCTATAATACAATAAAATAAATTCTTTATCAAATGTAATGAAATAAATCTAAATTAAATGTGCATTTTTGTCTGAGCATTGATTATATCTGTTGCAGTGTTTATTTTTGTTTATTAAATAATACATCAAAATAAATAATGGCTTATCTTTATTTCTTAGCATCATTACTATTATAAACAGTATATATGTTATATTATAAACAGTATATACTAAAAACAAATAATTATGGGTGGCGCAGTGGGTAGCGCTGTCGCCTCACAGCAAGAAGGTCGCTGGTTCGAGCCTCGGCTGGGCCAGTTGGCGTTTCTGTGTGGAGTTTGCATGTTCTCCCCGTGTTGGCGTGGGTTTCCTCCGGGTGCTCCGGTTTCCCCCACAGTCCAAACACATGTGGTATAGGGGAATTGGGTGGGCTAAATTGTCCGTAGTGTATGTGTGTAAATGTGATGTGAGTGTATGGGTGTTTCCCAGTGATGGGTTGCAGCTGGAAGGGCATCCGCTGCCTAAAACATATGCTGGAATAGTTGGCGGTTCATTCCACTGTGGTGACCCCTGATTAATAAAGGGACTAAGCTGAAAAGAAAATGAATGAAAAATAATTATATATATATTAATAATTGGATTGTTGTTTTACAAGACAAAACCATTTCACCTTAACTACACATTTTCAGTTCAGTTTTGCTTAATTGTTTGAGAATCGTAGTTGCTCAATTTTTTTAATTAGCTTTATACTTTAAAATGTATTAGTTTGATTGTAATTATATACATTTAAATATTTTATTCATATTTAATACTATATTATTTAATTATTACATGATTGTATAAGCTGTCACTGGGGTGGTACCTTTTCAAAAGGTACACATTTGTACTTAAAGGATCCATATTGGTACCTCAAAAGTATATATTAGTACCAATTGTTTTTAAGAGGAACACTTTTGTACTTTTTAGGTACTAGTATGTACCCTTGAGGTATTAATATGGACCTTTTAGGTACAAATTTGTACCTTTTGAAAAGGTACCACCCCAGTGACAGCTCGCATACCTTTATTTCTGAGAGTGTATAATTACATAATAATTGTTATGTAATTTTAGAATAATAATTATTTATAAATAATTTGATACATTTTCACTACATATATATAGGGCAGCACGGTGGCGCAGTGGGTAGCACAATCGCCTCACAGCAAGAAGGTCGCTGGTTCGAGCCCCGGCTGGGTCAGTTGGCGTTTCTGTGTGGAGTTTGCATGTTCTCCCCGTGTTGGCGTGGGTTTCCTCCGGGTGCTCCGGTTTCCCCCACAGTCCAAACACATGCGCTATAGGGGAATTGGGTAAGCTAAATTGTCCGTAGTGTATGCGTGTGTATGGATGTTTCCCAGTGATGGGTTGCAGCTGGAAGGGCATCCGCTGCGTAAAACATATGCTGGAATAGTTGGCGGTTCATTCTGCTGTGGCGACCCCTGATGAATAAAGGGACTAACAAAAAGAAAATGAATGAATGAATACATATATATATATATATGTTTTATTATATAATACGATTGAAATATTCTAAACGTCTAATATATATGTTTGTGTTCACTTAAGTTTTTAGATTGTGTGCGTGTGTGTTTGTGCGTGAGTGTGTGCGTGCGTGCGTGCGTGTGTCTCCATTTAAGTTCATATAGCCCATACTTTGATATAATTGAATAAAGTTGAACAATGAACTTATTTCACTATTTCTCTTAACAAATCACATTTCAAGTAGCCTATTAGTTTGAAGTATGAGTTTAGGTTAATGATTAACTCTAGTTAACTATTAGCCTGACTTCTGGAAATATGGAGAGTCAGTTTGTTGTTTTATTTAGGCAAATATGCGTCAGACTGAATGATTATGAAACATTATTTCACTCATATGTTGTTGACATTTTACTTTCAGACATTTTAAATCAAATAAAAAACATCAAATAGACACTTTCCTTGGATTTAACATGACGCAGACACCATTCCCGTGTGTTTTGAGCTCAGTGATATGACTGAGCGTCGGTTCAAAGTTCAGAGGTCAGGCTGATCTCGGATTGCGTTTCATTATATTATAATATAATACATCCAGACGGGCGGCAGGAGCGGAGGCGCGGAGAATGGTGTCCGGCCTGGGTCGCTGTTTGGCGGCTGCGGCGCTGCTAAGTTTCCTGCTGTTCCTCAGCTCTCTCTGGCTGCGTGAGTGATAGCTGAACATTTTTCTCTGTATCTTTCAGATCTTTTAAGCCAGTGTGTTCCAAATTGGATTGAAACTAGTTACACATGTCTGCTATTAAATGGCATAAATGTTATCTTTGCAGCACAAACAGAAAATGCACAGTTCAGTTTCAAACAGGAGGTGAAATGTTACTATTCACCCCATAGTCTGGGTTAGTTGTAACTATAGACTGTAAAAAATAGGTTGTAACACACTCCATGGTGGGATAAAACGTTATGATTTCCACCGGGGTGAGATGTAAGATTATAAAATAAGAATTATGATTAAAAAAAAGGATTTGAAATTTGAGTTTTCAGGATATTTGGTGTGTGTTTCTGTGTTGGAAGTGTGTAAATGTGCTTCAGCCTCAACTATTGAACACACTGTAAATAATGTCAGTCAAATAGCAGTATTTTGTGATTCATGTTTTTATTTTCCCCCATTTATTTCTGCTTTTGAATTGCATTATGGGACTTGATCTTTCTTCCAACAACTTTTAACCTTGAAAAGTTAGAAAAAGTGACTTTTATTAACATTTTTTTTAGCTTAGTGATATATTTCCTGGGTTGGTGTTGTATATTACGCTACAAAACCTTGTGATAAACTGCCATTATACTTTCTGACTTATTTCTCTATATATTATTTCTTATACATTATATTATTTACTAAAATGTCAATAAAAGTCACTTTGTTAAACTGTAGAGTTGAATTTTCAACATCAAAAGTGGACAGAGCAGAGATCAACATCCCATAATGCAATTCACAACCGCAAATAAACCCAAAACACTTGATTTGTGTTACAACTATCCCCGGTCTCCCCTACATCAGCACCTTCAGCATCACTAATAACACACAAACACAGTAACTCCTGCTGTTTTCCCTCTTCTCCGCAGCTCAAGGAACAGTCCAGAGCTGTGAGGATTCATGGAGGCCTTGTTTGAGTGCATATAAACCTGGCGGACAGGTGAGATCTCAGGACTTATAAAGGACTTTTGGATGGAATTTAAAAAATGTAACTGTGGTCTCACTCTCAATCAAAGTTGGTATATTGTTGAAGGACAAAGATCTACAATAATAATCTAAATAATCGAATTATTCTATGTAAACACTACATTTGGGCGACTCAGTGGCGCAGTGGGTAGGGCTGTCACCTCACAGCAAGAAGGCTGCTGGTTCGAGCCACGGCTGGGTCAGTTGGCGTTTCTGTGTGGAGTTTGCATGTTCTCTCCGTGTTGGCGTGGGTTTCCTCCGGGTGCTCCGGTTTCCCCCACAGTCCAAACACATACGCTATAGGGGAATTGGGTAAGCTGTTATCCGTAGTGTATGTGTGTATGTCCTGGTCCTCCATGTTGGGGGTTGAGCATTGGGCGTTATAACCACTCACCTCATAAAAACTAGATAATAATAATAATAATTCATTATTATATACTGTATATATATTATATATATACTTACATTTATATAGCGCTTTTCTATACACTCAAAGCGCTTTACACAATGAGGGAATCTCCTCATCCACCACCAGTGTGCAGCATCCACCTGGATGACGCGACGGCAGCCATATTGCGCCAGACCGCACACCACACACCAGCTAATTGGTGGAGAGGAGACCATATGGGGATGGTTAGGAGGCCATGATGGACAGAGGCCGGGGTTAAACCCCTACTCTTTTTCGAAGGACATCCTGGGATTTTTAACGACCACAGAGAGTCAGGACCTCGGTTTAACATCTCATCCGAAAGACAGCGTTCACTGAGCAGTATAGAGTCCCCTTCACTATACTGGGGCGTTAGAACCCACACAGACCGCAGGTTGAGCACCCCCTGCTGGCCTCACTAACACCACTTCCGGCAGCAACCTAGCTTTCCCAAATATCTCCCATCCAGGTACTGACCGGGCGCAGCACTGCTTAGCTTCAGTGGGCGACCATGTGAGAGTTGCAGAGAGCTAGCTGCCGGTTACGAAACACCAATATGGTGCCGCTCAATATCAGCTTCGATATAAAGGGCCCTGGGAGGAAGTAAGTAAACACTACATTTATAGATGCAAATTTTTAAAGGTGGAAGTTGAAACCCCACTTTAGTGGATGGAGAAATTGTAATGATACTGGGATGGCAGCAGGGATTAGGCTCCAAATGCAGTGCATTTATTATAAAGAATTAGTCAGAAGGCAGAGGTGGAAAATCCACAAGAGTAATCCATAAACAGGCAAAAGGTCAGGGCAGGCAGCAAAGAATCAATTCTTTCTTTTCCGTCGAGAGTCTAGTTAAGTTTAGTATGCCGTGAAATCGAAAACAGTTTTGCCGCCTCAACTTGAAAATCCACCGCAAGTAACACTTCCAGACTACCGCTGAACTGGTGTAAATTAATGTAACCCTAAAGAGACCATAGAAGGGTTAAATTGATTATTTTTTGTTCGCTTGGTTTCTTACAAAATCTGAGGTTTTTCCATCATTACACTCTCTCAAACTCTTATTTTACTTCCTTTACTTCCTTTACTCTCCTCTACAAGATACTACAAGATGGCGCCGACGAAGATGGCCGCCTCCGTGTTGAGCT
>CAIGQV010019150.1:1860879-1884183 GCA_903798115.1 Danio jaintianensis | reverse complement strand
TGTTGATGTACTTCCAACTGAAACTGAATATTGAGTAGGGGGCGGGGCTTTCTTTTTGCGCACCGGTAAGATGGGCGTGTTTAAGAATATTGGGGCTTTGTGGAATATTGTGTAGATTAACTTGCACAGATTAATAATTATTCTCCTAAAGAATAACAATGTGTGCTAGCAAAATAAATTTTGATTTCACACGCTCTTTAACTGACTTGCACTGTCCAGGTGGATCATGCTTCCGTTCCAGAGGAGCTCGGAGGAAGTGACATCATCAGGGAGTGTAACGGACAGAAGTTCCAGGTGTCCCGCCTCCTCCTGCACATAAACTCCGCCCTTGGCCCCGCCTCCGACGTGCTGCTGGATCCATACCTGCTCTGCTGGGAGGAGCTGATCAAGTAGGATATACTCTGGGAAATCTAAAGAAATTCTTCTTCTTTTTGTTTTTATTTTCTTTTAAAGTCTGCATAACATCAACATTTACAATAGCCTTACTCTTAAAGTTAAATAACTATATATTATATTAAAAGTTAATATACTGAAAAAACTCTTTGTTTTGGTAATCTTTAATCAAAATTAGTGTACACCTGGATCCGCCAAAGAGCATAGAATCACCAAGAGGCGACACTCTGTTGCTATTTGGGAAACAGCCACTAGATGCCGCTAATGTCCAGTGACAGTGACAGTTTCAAGAAAACAAATATGGTTAAAATATATCAAACAAGTCTGTAAAATAAACTATTAAAAATGCTGATGATCACCAGTCTTTGATTGTAAGTGTTGTATTGGCGTCTTGCAGGTTGTATTTCAGCTTTAATGTGCTTTTTAAATAAATAAATAAAAAACAAAGCAGCTGCTTGCCATCACGACAGCAATAAGATCCAATGGGCCGATTGCTTTCACTCCAAAATGGTGGAATCGCAGGGCTGTTGCTGGGCGCTGCTGTTGCAATGGTACGTTCTATTGAGTGTCGCCTCTTGGTGATTCTAAGCTCTTTGGTTCTGCTCTGGAACGGCAGTCCTTCTTTGATTGGGTGAAATATGCTTAGCCACGCCCCTCCAACTGTCAGTTTGCTGTGAAAGATGAAAGGAGGAGCTCAAAAATAATTCCCACCCCGTTACAGTTGGAAAATGTCATCATATTGAAATAACAGTCTGCAATCCCTTTTTTAGGGAACCAAGAATGTTTTTTCTTTGGCATCACTGTAAAACAGGTATACACACAAAAAAGTATAATAATAATTACAAAAAACAAGACGATCTAAATCCAACATGATTATGGAGTATGGATCTTCCATGCGTGATGTTGTGTCCTGTTCTGCAGGTTCATGGAGGCTCTGGGTCCTCTGGTGGGATTTTTCACTCATAAAGTTGAAGAGAAGATCACACTCATCCGACAGCTCTCACTGGAGGAGTCCGCCAGACACAGTGTTACCGCTAGCAACAGTATGATGTATGATGCTCAGCATGAAGCCCCGCCCTCTGATCACGCCTACCATTCTGTGCATTCAATGCTAGAGGCGGAGCTGCAGAGGGGCGTGGTCTCCTTTGATCAACAGACGCCCTCTGGGAGTCGGACGTTGCTCCGTCTCCATCGCTCGTTGCTGTGGTTACAGCTGCTGCTGGAGAAACTGGGGACCGAGCGTGAGGGGCGGAGCTTCGGTGAGCTGTGTCGCGAGGCCTACCTGGAGGTTCTGGCTCCGCATCACCCCTGGCTGGTGCAGCGCGCAGCTGAACTGGTGTTTCGCGCGATGCCTGACCGCAGCGTGTTCCTGCAGCTGGTGTGTGTGCGGACACAGGAAGAGGCGGAGCCTGTGATGCGCATCGTTGTTGCGGCAATCCGAGAAATACACCAAAGGACACAGAGAGAGCTGGAGATCAGAAACATGCTGGACCTGCCTTAAAGGGACAGTTCACACAAATATTTAAATATGCTGTTTATTTCGTCACCCTCGGGCCATTCTAGCTGACTTTATTTCTTCAGTATAAGGGGCCGTTCATACAGAATGCTTTTCCTCTCCAACACGCTACTTTTCTATTGCATTTCAATGTAAACACATGTGTATGTGATCGTTACACTCGCATCTCGCATCTTTTGAAGCGCTGTGTTTATTAGACATTGTGTCAAGTTGAAAGATCTTCAACATTCCTGTGCAGTTCATCACTGTCAGTCCCACAGCAGTGGACCAATCAGAAGGGGCTGGAGGCAGGACAACTGCGAGCTTCTGTTTATAGTAGAAAGTTGGCATGACTTTCTAAAACAGTTTTATTTACCGTTATATCATGGCGGAGGAGGCGCCCTTGTCCAGATATCCTGAGTTATATGATGCATCTTCAAGTGCTTATCATAACATATTGTTTTCCTATTTATAATATTAATAGGTCCATTATTGTCATTATTACATCATGTTCATAATATTGCATAACATGGACCTTGTGCTGCGTTTTTTTAAAAACCCATTCCTGAGTGCCGTGGCAAGCGCTTTTAGAACCAAAGATGCATTCAGTGTGAATGAGCCCTAACTAGTGATGGCTGCTTTCGAAGCACTTATCCATGAAGCTTCGAAACCTTTATGAATCTGTTGTTTTGAATTGAATGATCGTAGAGTGTGTAACAAATTGGCAAGGTCACATGATTTCAGTAAACTGGGCTTCGTTATGTCATTACAGCTTTCAAACATTAGGAAAATTCAATGGTTTTCCACTGGGGGCGATCTTTCTATTACTATAAAATCCACATGAATGACTCGGCTTCATTAAGATTGCCCTCCAGTCAGGGGCGTAGCAACCGGGGGGGGATGGGGGGGATAGGTCCCCCTCACTTTTAGAGCCAGACCAGTTAGAAACAGGTGATTAATAATTATATGAATGTAAACTTTTGGATCTCATTCAGCTGTCCCCCCCCACTTTTAAAATGTCCGCTACGCCCCTGCCTCCAGTGGCGAATCACTGAACAGCTTTCATAGTTTTTACCTGATCTCAGATCAGTTTTACAAGTTTGTAGACATTTTAATGAGACATTTGTATAATGAAAAGGAATAATAGTTAATAATAGCTAATAGTCTCTTCTTGTCCTGTTTAGCACAGCCCACAATTGAAAATTTTTAAAAGAACAAATATCAGACAGACACTTAATTCATTCTTTTTTTTTCGGCTTAGTCCCTTTATTAATCAGGGGTCGCCACAGCGGAATGAACCGCCAACTTATCCAGCATATGTTTTACGCGGCCGATGCCCTTCCAGCTGTAACCTATCAGTGGGAAACAGACACTTAATATTTATAATATATATTAATATATTAATTTTATGTCCGCTTAGTCCCTGATTTATCAGGGGTCACCACATGAACCACCAACTACTTATACATCTCTTATTCACACAAACACTCATATAGTATGACCAATTTAGTTTACCCAATTCACCTATACTGCATGTAATTGAACTGTGGGGGAAAACTGGAGCACCCGGATTGAACACACGCTAACACTGGGAGAACATTCATTCATTCATTCATTCATTCATTCATTCATTCATTCTCCTTAGGCTTAGTCCCTTTATTCATCAGGGGTCGCCACAGCCGAATGAACCACCAACTATTCCAGCATATGTTTTACGCAGCGGATGCCCTTCCAGCCGCAACCCAGTACTGGGAAACACCCATACACTTGCACATTCACACACACACTCATACACTACGGCCAATTTAGTTTATTCAGTTCACCTGTATGGTACCGCATGTCTTTAGACTGTGGGGAAAACCGGAGCACCCGGAGGAAACCCACGCCAACACGGGGAGAACATGCAAACTCCACACAGAAACGCCAACTGACCCAGCCGGGACTCCAACCAGCAACCTTCTTGCTGTGAGGCGATCGTGCTAACCACTGAGCCACCATGTAGCCCACTGGGAGATCATGCAATATATATATATATGTATAAGGATAAGTGCATTTATAGGTTAAAATTAAAGTTCACAATATGTTAGAAAAGGTCCATTCTAATGCATGTTTCTGTTGCATTTACACCGTTTTGACCAGTAGGTGTCTCTATCACGTGCTGTTTCGAACACTTTGAACACCTTTTGTGCATTTATTTTCTCTCTTCTGCCTGATTTAATAACTCAGGCAGTAATTACCACGATTTGATAACTCTAGCAGTTCGACCAATTAGCACATCTGGAGACATTACAATGATTGATCATTTACATCAGCAAAATATGCGAGTTTTTTTCGGTTCAGTGCCATTGTTTACAATACGTCCTCCAATATGGCCGACTGTGTCTGTAGCATTATGAAATTTGAACCGGAAGTCTCGCCCTTTCACAGAAACAGCTTACCTGCGTGTTGTAAAATAAGGTGGGTATGCAGTATTTGTCTTGTTTCTTACTTTGTAGTTTGATTGTGTTAATACATTTTACATGTTCTTTTAAAGCTGCGAGAGGCAGTGCCTTATATGGCGTTGCTATGCGGTTGCTGGGTGATTTTGCGCTATATATTTGAAGCTTTTTTTGAGGGGTCAGTTCTTCAATACTGAGAAATATTTCACTCTGATCTGTATTTTAAATAATAATGTTAATATATAATAGTATATAATTAAATAATAGATAATATAAATATATGCTGCACGGTGGCACAGTGGGTAGCACGTTCGCCTCACAGCAAGAAGGTCGCTGGTTCAAGCCTCGGCTGGGTCAGTTGGCGTTTCTGTGTGGAGTTTGCATGTTCTCCCCGTGTTGGCGTGGGTTTCCTCCGGGTGCTCCGGTTTCCCCCACAAGTCCAAAGACATGCGCTATAGGGGAATTGGGTAGGCTAAATTGTCCGTAGTGCATGTATGTGAATGAGTGTGTGTATGGATGTTTCCCAGTGATGGGTTGCAGCTGGAAGGGCATCCGCTGTGTAAAACATATGCTGGATAAGTTGGCGGTTCATTCAGCCCCAGATTAATAAAGGGGCTAAGCTGAAAAGAAAATGAATGAATGAATGATATAAATATACATTTGACCACCCCGAGAAAAAAGTCTGAAAGCGGCAGATCTAGAGCGCCGATAGACATCATGTTCACAAAACTTTGTTTTCTTGTAAAATAGGTGTTTGTATCTATATTTAGCCTGAAAATAAAATCAAATTAGACACATAGTTTGTAGTTTAACCTACAGTAACATCTGAAATAGCTAATCAGAGAATACTGTAGGTCAGAATGCACTAAACATCCCTCAAAACGCTGAAAACTTTTTTATTAATAAACTAGATGCAATTAAAAATAAATACATAAATGACTGAAGCATGTATTACACAAACTAACCGAAACAGCTGACCCCGCTGATCGTCAATGTATAATGCGCACACTGAGTACAACGTGTACAATTTCTGTTAACTGTGTGTGTAAGACTTAAAATACTTCTATAATATATTCTTAAATTCTTAGTGGAATTAACACACATTGACAAAATAGTAATTTCTGTTAAATACTAGTGTTTTTGAACCATATAGCTACTATTTATTTTAGTATTTACAGCACTTTGTCAATGAATGTTACAGCATCGTGGTATTAATGTATACTTTGTAGTAATGTAGTATACTTACTGCAGTAAGCTGGTGTGTTAGGATAATATACCCTACAGTTGTAGACAACTACAGTATTGGGTCATTTGTTTATATTAGGCTGTTGTGTTACAACATTACCTCAACATATTAATTCAATACTTTAGTATGGTTCAAAAACTACAGCATTTACTAGTATTTTTTTTAGAATTCATGTTTATTATGGTGACAGTTTTAGATTTATTTTCTTTTAGGATAAATGCAACAGACACAATTAGATCCCTAGTAGTCATACAGTAAGAGTATAGTGCAGTAAAATGAGTATTTATAGCAGCTCAAAATGTCTTAGGAAATCAGAGCAAGCTTAAGCACCCGATTCGAATGTTATCATTCGATTGAATGGGCGGAATCAGTGGATATCAGCTGATAGATATGGGCCAGTAGAGGCCTTCTGCGCCTCCTAGTAGGCTCAGAAGGCTGTAATCATCCATCCACATGCTTAATCAGCTATACTAATAGAGAACTGTTCAGATCCAGATGTGTTTTTACATTACTGTGACGGTTGGGTTTAGGGTTGGGGTAGGGGTAGACGTTAATAAAATACAATTAATGGGAAATAGTATAATTTCATAAATAATCACGCGTGGCGGTATACACGCTTACCTCCATATGAATGGATTTTGAGCTGTTATCAGTTTCTCCAGTGGCTCACCGTGTACGTCAGCAGACTTGAGACGTGATGCGGAGTTGACAGCGATGACGGGGTTCGAGTCCGGTTTCAGAAAGCAACTAAGACAAATTTTAATTATTTGTTTTTATTGCTTTTTTAAAAACAGACGGTTGGGTTTAGGGAAGGAGGAGGGCAGGTCAATCGGAGCGGCCTCTGCTGGATTTACGCGAGAACAGCAGATTAACCATGTGCATGGTTGATAACAGCCTTCTGAGCCTACCAGTAGGCGCAGTAGGCCCCTACTGGCCCATATCTATCAGCTGATAAACCACTGATAACGCCCATTCAATCGACTGACAACACTTGAATCCGCTGGCTTAAGACTGTTGAAACCTCTTTTTCCTCAAGAGAGAGTCTGAACAGCAGGAGCAAACGTCAGTTCGGTCTCCTTTAAATCTCAGCTGCTGTGTCACAGGTCTGATAGTGATGACCAGAAGGGAAGAAATGGTAAATACAAAAAAGAGAATGGTAAAACAAACAGGCTTAACAGATAACACTTCCCATATCTTCTGTGACTGATGTCAAAGGTTGCATTCCTAATCAAACAGTACAGCAGGCCTAAATTCAATAGATACATGCAGCCAAAGCTGTTCATTATCCTGATATTATATAGTTCATGATATTCAAAGACTGTTTTATTGATGTATGTAGTTGTTATTTATTGCATTCTTATGCACATAGAAAGCTTTTAGCTGCAGACAGATTATACTAAAATCTCATTACATAAGATGATGAAGCTCTCAGTTTGTACATCACTCATTTATTTATTTGTCTTTGGAAAATTACATGCATTGTCTTGTCTTAAGCGGTTGTTTCAGCTTTTGTATTAGTTTGTGTTTACTGTGATACAGTCTGGTGGCTATATGTTGGCAAAAGTTAGTATTTCTAGTGTTTTTTTGTGTAAAATAATAAAAAGGAGGGCATCAATTCAGACATATGGCGGCACGGTGGCTCAGTGGTTAGCACTGTCGCCTCACAGCAAGAAGGTCGCTGGTTCGAGCCTTGGCTGGGTCAGTTGGCGTTTCAGTGTGGAGTTTGCATGTTCTCCCCGTGTTGGCGTGGGTTTCCTCCGGGTGCTCCGGTTTCCCCCACAGTCCAAACACATGCGCTATAGGGGAATTGATGAACTAAACTGGCCGTAGTGTATGAGAGTGTATGGGTGTTTCCCAGTGATGGGTTGCAGCTGGAAGGGCATCCGCTGCGTAAAACATATGCTGGATACGTTGGTGGTTCATTCCGCTGTGGCAATCCCTGATGAATAAAGGGACTAAGCCCTGAATGAATGAATGAATTCAGACATCTTTACATTAATTTTTAGACAACAAAAAACCTATGGTTTAACTTCAGACGAATTAAGAAAAACTGCTGGGTTGTAATAGCTTCATTTTTGGACAAACCCAATATTTGGATTTTTTTTATTACATTTAAAATACTTTTTTTAATAACTTAACTATTGGGTTTGTCCATATTTGACCCAGCGTTGGGTTAAGACAACCTAGCATTTTTAGACCCGAAATAATCCTGATTTTTAATCACAGAAAAATTAAAATATTTGTTATTCTGACAGCTCTGGTTTCCCCCACAGTCCAAAGACATGTGCTAATAATAAATAAGGGACTAAGCCAAAGGAAAATAAATGAATGAATGTTATTCTGACTATTTGTCATTTTTCTGACCAAAACAAAAAGCTCTAAATCACAATATTTGTATTTGAAAGTTGGAAGAAATATTATCTTTATAGCTAGCTTTACAGAATAACGCAAATGTCAACATTTTACTACACCAATGCACTCAGCAAAATGGTAAGTTGTATTTATGCTGGCTCAATATGGTCGAACAGAATATTGGGTTAATTTAATATCAATTTAAAATACATCTTTAATCGTTAACTGTTGTGTTTGTCCATATCTGACCAAGCATTAGCTTAAAACAACCCATCATTTTTTAATGAAATAAATTTTCTTATAACATAAAATGTCTTATATTTTATATTAAAATATAAATAAAATATCTGTAGGCAACACAGTGGCTCAGTGGTTAGCACTGTCGCCTCACAGGAAGAAGGTGGTTCGATCCCCGGCTGTGCCAGTTGGCGTTTCTGTGTGGAGTTTGCATGTTCTCCCCGTGTTGTTCTCCCTGTCCCACAGTCCAAACACATGCGCTATAGGGGAATTGATTAACTAAATTGGCCGTAGTGTATGAGTGTGTATGGGTGTTTCCCATTACTGGGTTGCAGCTGGAAGGGCATCTGCTGTGTAAAACATATGCTGGATAAGTTGGCGGTTCATTCCGCTTTGGCGACCCCTGATGAATGAGGGGACTAAGCCGAAGGAAAATGAATGAAAATACCTGTAAACATTACAGTTAAAAATACAGTACAAACCGTAAAATAAATTTGACGTTTCTATGGTAAACTACTGTATTTAATTAATTTATGGCCTTATTAATACACCAATGTTTGAAGTACTAACATCTACACATCATATCTTTTGTTATATTCCAGTTTACGGATTTTTATTGTACCATTTTTACTGTTTTTTTACCAGAGAAATCACATCGATTTTTAAAGAATATTGTAATATTAATAATATAGTATCATATATACATAAAATGAACCCAACATTTACATAACATACTATATCCAACATTTACATAACATACATTATGTAAACGTTGGGTTAAATTTATATTGGTAGTATAAGTATATTAAAAAAAACAACAACAACCCAGAGTTTGGTTTTGTCCATATTTGATCCCAATTTGAGTTGAAATAACTCCATATATCACTTAGTCTATTCACCCATTTTATTTTCCTTTTCTATATTTGGTCACATGCTGTGGACTGATTCACATCATCTTTGACCAATAGGCTAGCTGTCATCAAAATATAACAACACAACAGTTTCAAACAAGAACACGCAACGTTTGTTAAACACAAAATGTATTTATTTCCTGTTTTCAGTTTTCATTTATAATGATAATCATTTGTTTCTCGAATATAAGTTTCACAATTTTCATGTCAGGCAATATATAACAGTATATTCAGGATATTTAATAAGATACATCTAGTTTCTGAGCAGTGTTTTTACAGAGAGTAAAGAAAGAATAAGACGCCGTCTCACTATGACAGACAGATGAGAGACCGGGATAATGCTGAAATCATCCGGCGAACTCAAAAAGTGACGAGCGGGTCGCTTTATTGGATTGGAGAAAAACACAGACGGGGACAAAGAGCTCACCGGTGTCGTCAGTGTGTGTGTCTGTGTGTGAAAGCTCTCGAATGAGGATTTAGTAGAGCAGGTAAACGCAGTGTTTGTCGTCAGGTGCCTTGTTGATAGTGTCTGAGGATATGAAGCTGTATGTGCGTCACGATAGACATTTGAAGGGCAAAAACACGTCACATTCAAACCAACCAGCTTTTCGGTGTTCAGCGCGGGAAATTTGAGCGACCGTTTAGAACTCCGACGAAATCTGCGCGCCTTTTTTTCGCGAAATTCAACCGTTATACCTCCTGCGGAATTTCGCGAGCTGTGGTAAATGCGAGCATATCGGATCACTTCCATTACACATATGCTATCACACGCTGTTTCTCCATGCTGATGATGTCCAACGGAAATGAACAAACCGTATGAAAAATGTGTGCGAATTACTTTCGTTGTGTGGTGATCGTGCGGAATACAAACTCTTGGCGGGGCGACGGTTTAATCGCCACTCCATCTAAAAGTACAGAAGTCATAAAGAATGTGCAATAATTCGGTTTACCATATCTTAAAAACATATAAAACCTATCCCATGACATAGAGCGGTCAGGCAGCACACGTTAAGTAGATCTTAGTAAACATACGGCAGCGTCAGTTTAGCACATGGCTAATCTAGTTATTAGTCACTGCTCTGTGTAAACATTGAACTGATCTCAACATCAGGCCCGTAAGTTCTGTGCTGATGTGCGACGGATGAACTAATGCTAGGTTCACAACCAAATTTGCTTGAGGTCAATTATATGAACTCTGTATGCAATTTATTGACGCAAATACTTAATTTAGAGTGTGGTGCGAACCCAGCATTATGACGTAATTGTAAAGTTTGGCCGTATTTGGCTCTTTTCTAACACACACCCTCCAATGTTTCAAACGCACAACACTGTGGCAGTAACAGCACATTCACAACAGGGGCGAAATGAAAGATTGTAAGAATTGAAACACAAAAAAAAGACAGGCCGTCTGTGCGTTATGGACGACAGGATAGTGGTTCGCTAAAAGCACTACGCTAATGAGCATCTCGCTAACCTGCTCGAAGCAGGTCATGTCCATTCGACTGGAATCCCCTTGAACATCCAAATGTCAAATCACATGATTAAAAATCTAATAATCTACCAAAAGCTAGGAAGAAACGAACTAAAGTTTTGACAAATATATGCAGCTAATGTTCACGTCATATTTCCGCTGTACTAACGGGAGCTAAAGTGCGGCTAACCCATGATGTGCTCAACAACAAATGATTAAAAAAAACACTTCTTGGGAGGAAAAACACAATTGTTCATTCATCTACATCAGTAAGTATTGGATTGGCAAAGTCTTTTTTTTTTTTACTCACCCACGAATCCTTGTAACTACTCTCTTCGTTAAACTACCCCCGATTCTGTATTATTTACAAGTATTAACAGTACACTCTCGGACCAGAAGGTATTGCTGTGTACACATTTCTGGACAGTATGAAGCAAATACATTATATAAGCCAATTGGGCAAATTTGAACGTAAAAATTATGGCGAACTGATATGAAGCTGATTGGCTAATGTGTCAGTCGTCGAGTGCAATCTGAGCATGTGCAGAACGTCAGCCAATCATCTCAGTTGTCGATGTGTGTGTGCACTCGTGAACATTACTAATACAAAAGTGTTTTCACAAACGTTGCCATATAAAAAATAAAAACCACAAATCAGATAATAAATAAGCGACAAACATCATAAACATACCTGAACAATTCATAAATAAATAAATAAATAAATAGATGGGTGATTAAAACATAGTGATGCTTCTCACGTTGACAGATATGAGTCGGTTACAGTAAGTTTTCTACATATGTGATGATCTTTTTTATGGCTCTATTTATTAATCAGCACTTCAAGCTATGCATTTAATTTTTTCCTTCACATTTTGTTTATCACGAATGACGTGGAGTGATATAGATTTGACTCTACTTTCCCAAATAAAAGCCATTTCTTACTGAGTAAATCCAGGTTGAGTTTCACCTAAATATAGCAAAAGAACAATGTAAGAAATCATTAAACGTGATTCATATTTTTTTGACTTTCACACGATTTTCATGACAATTAAGCGTACGGATTGTCATAAAAATAATATGCAAGAAACAAGGATAATTTCTTGACGTGATTGTGGTCCCTTTGGAATGCACCGGATTGTTTTGTTTTTGTGAGATTGTGATTATGTCAATATTGTTTGTCTAGAGATCTAGAAAGGCTCGTTGATACTCGTATTTTCTGCTCTCTGGATTTGACTTTGGAATGATATCAGCTGGGTATGACGACAGTCAAGAGTACTCGAAACACACAGAGATACAAAGACACACGCGCACACACGCACACAGAAATCAGTGTGTGATGGGGGGAAAATGGGGACGGACAAATACATTAAACACTCTGAGATATGAAAGACGCCTCCCACAATCTCCTGTGTGTGTGTGTGTGTGTGTGTGTGTGTGTGTGTGGCAGTGTGTAGTTGCTCAGTTGTTGCTGTTGATGCGGAGCTTAAAGGACACACGGCCGGCGAACTTGTCTCTCTCGCTGAACTCGGTGATGGTGTTAGAGTTGATCTTACACTCCACATTGACGTCTGTGTTAAAGGAGATGTTCATGAACTTCACCGCCACCAGGGGCTGGGAGTAATTCACCTGCACAATACACAACGGTTACGCATGTGTATTATAACCAAAGTCCCTTTAAAGTACAAATGAAATCAAAATTAACCATATTGATGTTGTTAGCTCACATTGCTAGTTTTGTGCTGAACACTTCATCTGTGCGTGTCATTAAGAACAAAAATAATAGTTTGCCCTTGTGATCTTTAATTGAAATCTGAAAATGCGCTTCCTGTTTGTTTTCAGTTCAATTCTCAGATTAGGTCTGTCTGAGGTATTGGGTGTGACTAACATACTTAACCACGCCCCTTCAGCTGTCAGTTTTGACAACAAACAGAAATGGTGAGGAGGAGGAGGAGTCTGTTAGGTTGTAATAACTCTCCCCAAACCCTTTACCCCATCTTTCAGAATGAAACGCCTACTTTACTACATCCAATCAGCTCGCAGTAGAAAAAACAAGCCACGCCCACCGTTTTCTCATTTAATATTCCCTTTCTCTAGGAGCTGCGTCACAATATGAAAAAAAACTAAAACGGTCGCAGCTTCCGGTTCATGCGGACTTTAAGGCAAGCCGTTTCACTCTGCGGCCATCTTTGAAACATTCTGTTTGAATGCGGCAACATCAAATTCTCCAAAATTGCTTGCCAAGCTTACGATTAAACTTCATATTAGGAATCAATAATAAAATCAAACTACAACTGTCTCTTTAGTTTCATTTCTAAATGTTCCAATCACATAAAATCTGCAGAAACAAGTCCCTCCCCCGGAGAATCCTCAGTCTATAGCGATCGCTGATTGGCTCCTGTACTAGAAGGCAGGGCTTCATTCACCATATTGACCGTTACACTTTTCTCATTCGAAACTATTGACCTTATTCTTCAATGCGGAAGTGCGCTCGTTTTTGCGGTTGTTTCAGAACTTCCGATTCAGTCGGGAGAAATGACTAGGAATAATTAACGTCAGAAAACGGTCAAACTACTTGCTCTACAAACAAGTGTCATCACGACTATACAGACCAAATAGAATAATACAATAAGAAAATATCAGTTTGCAACATCAAGCAGCATAACAAGCTGTTTTTAACGTCTACAAATGGAAGTGAATGAGACCGGAAGTGTTTTTTTGTTATAACACATATCACTGTTGTTACTTCAAAAAATCTCATGAGAACATTCTTTAGCTAACAAATATAAATTAAACGTTTCAAAGTAATGACACTATATTTCACAAATACTATATATTGTCATTAATTTAATTAATTTCTTACTAAATTGACTGTTTCCTGAATTGAATTGATCAAAATTGAGAATAGAATACAATCTGCTTCTGAAATGATTTATGCGAAACTGTTAAATTTGTATACAATATTTAAGGCAAGTACATTTAGAAGTAACTGTAATTAAATTATGGAAAATTAACAGTACGGTGTGTGTGTGTGTGTGTGTGTGTGTGTTCTTGCCTGTGCTTTCATGCCGTAGTACGGATAGTACATGAGGTTAAAGGTTCCATTTGGAGGAAAGTATGCAATTTCACCAATGCTCTCCGCGTCCTCTTTCTGTAATAAAAACAATAAAAGATACAAAATATGAAAGAATAGTTTGTACATACAGTTGAAAACTATGATTCGCCCTCCTGTGAATTTTTTATGGTTTTTCAAATAATTCCCAAGTCCTGTTTAACAGAGAGATTTTAGAAATATAAATTTTAAACATAATAGTTTTAATAATATCTAATAACAAATGTATTTTATATTTATCATGATTACAGTATGTAATATTTTAAATATATTAAATATTTAAAATGATTGGAACTTCCTTTTCGCTGTGGCAGCTATTTTGAATGTTTCACTTCTCCCTATTAATAATGCAAGTGAACATATTTGTCTTTGGATCAATTCACCGCAGAGGAACAGAGAACATAAAGGTTCTGGAAATAAACCTTCTCCAAAAATTTGAGATGTTTTAGAGCACAGGTGTCAAACTCAGTTCCTGGAGGGCCGCAGCTCTGCACAGTTTAGTTCCAACCCTAATTAAACACACCTGATCAAATTAATTGAGTCCTTCAGGCTTTTTTGAAACCTACAGGTAAGTGTGTTGAAGCAGCATTGGAACTAAACTGTGCAGAACTGCGGCCCTCCAGGAACTGAGTTTGACACCCCAGAGGCTCGTGAAGATCCATTCACCACCAAGGAACAGAGAAAGTGAAGGTTCTGGAGTCTTGATTATCATAAAAAAATAATGTGTAGATAATCCAGCCCGATCTCACAAGGAAACGTAACTATTTTATGTAATGTCAGAAAAGTGGCTAATTCATGCAAATTCTTATGATTTTATTAGTTTGAAAACCTGCAATTTTTTTAAAAGGAGCTTAAAAGAATGAATGAGCAAATCATAATAAAATGTACCAATGAGATCATACAAATTAATACGAATTAGCCATTTCAAATTTCATATTCAAAAAGTTATGAATTGCTATGAGACTGCATTGGATATTCAAGTAATGCTAAATTGTTTCAGTCCAGTATGTGTGTATCTTGAAATATTAGTTACTTGCATATATATATATAAAAAAAAATTACATAACATATTTTATAGACACATAAAGCAGATGGACTCTTGAATTATACAAAAAAGACCTTTTATTTGATTTAAAAAATCAGATGAGTAAAAGCACTGTGTATAACATGGTTTGAAATCGATTATTTAGAGGCAACAGAAACAGCTTTATAGAGTTCAAGTTGAAATTATGTGCAAGAAAAAAATTATTGACTTATTTAGTAAATAAATAGAATAAGTGGAAAGGTCTAGAAGCCTTTAAATGCTGCCAGTCGACAAATTAATGAACAGAACCACAATACAAACTACAGGGATGTAACACAACATTTGTACTAACTATAGTTCTAGTTACACTACTTAAAGGTTTGAACTGTACTAGTGTAAGTTATTTATCAGATCTAAAGTGTGGAGCTGGGTAGATCACTTATGAATTGTAATCTGGTTACAAATTACATGACAAAAATGGAAGTAATACAATATTTTAGATTACAAATTTATAGCAATGTAATCCTGCTTTTGGATTACATTTAGGTTACTTTTGTGCTAACCCTTAATCTATTTATGTATGTATGGATTGATAATATAACATATAATAGACACTTGAGATAACATAATCGGACTACTTTTGGATTACATTTAGATTACTTTTGTGCTAACCCTTATTTTATGCCATTTATGGATTGATAACGTAATCTATAAGAGACATTTAAGATAACATAATCAGACTATTTTTGGATTACATTTAGATTACGCTTGCGCTAAGCCTTACTTTATACTATGCATGTATGGATTGATAACGTTACATATGGTAGACATTTAAGATAATCTGACTACTTTTGGATTACATTTAGATTACTTTTGTGCTAATCCTTATTTTTTGCTATGTATCTATGGATTGGTAACGTAATATATAATAGACATTTAAGAGAACATAATCAGACTATTTTTGGATTACATTTAGATTACTTTTGTGCTAATCCTTATTTTAAGATGCGACAAGTTTTTTATGAAAAAATATTAACGTTAAAAAAGAGAAATTAGGAGAAATCATAAATACTGCCATTGTATGAATAATATATAATCATGTAAGCAATAAAAAAGTACCTGAAATCTGATTACATGTTTATTAAATAGTAGTTTACGCTAATTACAAGACTTGATTTTTGGAATCTGATTACATAATCCAGATTACATGTAATCCGATACTACCAGCTCAAGAATGTCAACAAGCACAGTGTTTATTAAAATAAAATATAAGCTACAAAACAAAAAGATAAACGTTTAAGTTAGAAGAATTAATTAATTGTAAACAACTTACTTCCACTGTGTGAATAATATGTAATCATGTAATCCATTAAAAAGTAACTGTAGTCTAAATATGAGTATTTTAAAAACCTATTTACTCTAAAGTACAAGTACTTAATTTTCAGAATCTGATCATGTAATTTAGATTATATAAGGGGGGGTTTTTTCCCTTCACTTCGTCAATTGGTGAAGTTTTTTTTCCTCGCCGCTGTCGCCACTGGCTTGCTTGGATCGGGACTTGTGGAGCTGTGCTTCGATGGATTTGCTCTACAGTGTTTGAACTTTCAGCAGTGAAATTTAAACCACACTGAACTAAACTAAGATACTTCAACTCTGAAATCTGGACTCTACTAGAACTATGTTAAGCTGCTTTGACACAATCTATATTGTGAAAAGCACTATAAAAATAAACATGAATTGAATTGAATTGAATTATATGTAATCCTCTACTACCCAGCTCTGGTTATGAACTAGTCTATAAGGTAAGGGTTGCCAAGTGTTTCTTACCCACTCATCCCCCTCTTTATATCGCTGAGAATGGAGGAATGCAGTAAACAAACGTTAAAGATGTAAATCATGCTCGACTGCACTGTAAAAAAATATCCGTTAGTTAACAGTATTTTGTGATGCACAGGTTTTTTCTGTTTATTTACGATTGTGCATTGCATTATGGGGCCGTGATCTCTGCTCAGTCGACTTTTGATGTTGGGCATTCAACTCTGCAGTTTAACAAAGTGACTTTATTTACATTTTAGTCATTTGAAACAATATATTGTATAAGAAGTAAATATATATATATATATATATATATATATATAAATAAGTCCATTAATTATCTGAAATAGTACTGTCAGTTTATGACAAGGTACGACGCGATTTAATTATTACAACACCAGGTATTACAACAAGACAATATATCACTTCAAACTATTAGAAATATCAATAAAAATGATAAAAAATATCAAACTTTTTAACATCAAGGGCTTTATTTTAACAATATGAGCACATAATCTAAAGTGCATGGGGTAGGTGCACTTAGGATGTGTCCGTTTCCATTTTTTGCTATTTTAAGAAGGGGAAAAACAGTCTGCGTGCCCGACGCATGGTCTAAAAGTGTTGTCTAAATGAGTTTTAGGTGTGTTTTGGGTGTAATGAGCATTAAACCAATCAGAGTCGCATCTCCCTTTATCTTTAAAAGCAAGCTACAGTTGCCCCATTTGCTATTTACAGGGTGAACATTGGAAGCCAAAATTTGAATGCTATTCTAGCAAGGAAACGGATCTGCTTATGAGGTTAAACACCATCTACAGAACAAGCCAGATTTACCAAAGCTCCGTTAGGTAAAGAAGGCATGGGAGGTGGTGTTGGTTTTTAAATTTATGTAGAAAATAATAATCATTTCCATGCTAATCCTTTAACTTTTCATATTTAAAGATATTTGTGTGTGCTTTGCATCCCTGTGTGTGTAATAAGTAACATGTATGTGCATTTTGGATCTGCCTATCAATGCGCTCTTTAAATAACAAAAAAACAAACTGCGCCGATGACTTTAGAGCAGCTTTTAGTTGATTAATGTCACGGCTTATTTCAGTTTTCTCAATATTGCAACTCGCCAACGAGGTCTTATCATACCTCATTTTCAGACCAGCACACACATAGGTGCATAAATGAGTGCAAATGCATTTGTTATTTAAACAACTTAGGTGTATGATAGGGGCTCCAAAACTAGTTGCAGGAAAGATCAAGATCCTATAATGCAATTCAAAAGCATAAATAAACAAGAAAACAAAAACATGAATCACAAAATACGGAAAACTGCTCATTTACAGATATATTTTTTTTACAGTCATTAAGATTTTTACTAAGGACTCACCTTTGCTCCACAGGTGACGTACGGAGACTGTCCATCCTTACCAGGCTTCATCCCGATCACCTGCAGAAAAGCCCAAAACACGAATATTAAGCAGAGGTATGGCATTTATGATCATATTTAGGTTGTTGATGACAAACACATGACAAAAATGACTATAATTAGTATTGAGATCATTTAAAATGCAATAAATAGTTAAACATTTATTTGTTTTCCACTGAGCTCCTGTTATAAAAACTGCTGTGTTATTATATTTATTTACATTTATGAGCCAAATCTCAAAATCTGTCCTATGGTGTGACAAGCATAGATTAATAAACTACAGCTCTTATGAATTAAAAGGAAATCATAAAATCATGAATAAATACCTCAGGCCTAATTTTACAAGTGTCTATTTTAGAAAATGCCAATAATTTTTTCATCCGTGTATATCTAAAATCACAGAAACTTGATAGATTTTGTCAGTGAACACCACATTCTCATGGTGTGACACTATATGCTCTTTTTAAATCAAGGCAATTACACAGACAACTTTAATTAGTTGAAGCCCATCACCTGCTCATGTTCAGTTTTTGTCTCTAATTAATTTGCATATTAACTTTTTGGGGCAGCACAGTGGCGCGGTGGGTAGCGCTGTCGCCTCACAGCAAGAAAGTCGCTGGTTTGAGCCTCGGCTGAGTTAGTTGGGCGTCTCTGTGTGGAGTTTGCATGTTCTCCCCGTGTTGGCGTGGGTTTCCTCCAGGTGCTCCGGGTTCCCCCACAGTCCAAAGACGTGGTATAGGTGAATTGAATAAGCTAAATTGGTCGTAGTGTACGTGAGTGTGTGCAAGAGTGTATGGGTGTTTGCCCAGGGGCGGATTGGCCATCTGGCAATTCTGGCAAATGCCAGAAGGGCCGGACCATTTTTTAAATGTGGGCCGGTCAGTTTTTTTTAATTTTTTTTTTATATGTATTGTTTTTACATGCAGGCAGCTTTTATTTCTTGCAAGATGTGGATTATGATTATGATGATGATGATGATAATAATAATATTAATAATTATAATAAATGTTAAGCATTTGGCCCAATCGGCGACGGCCGGCTGGTTTCGAGATGGGCCGACCCAATCAGAGGTTACGCGGAAGTAATCAAAATCTGGCAAGAATGTCAGACAAACAGTAAGTGCAACACAAGCTAATTGTCAGAGAAAAAAAGGAAAGGCGGTGCCGAAAACCTCAGACAAAGCAAAAAAAAAGGGGCTCTAAAATCAGACACTGCCAAATGCATAAAATTTACTGAAATATTCTCAAAAGGTTTAAATTCGGCTGCTGCATCGGAGGACAGTAGTGCGGTAGAGGAGGTGAGTAGAAAACAGAAAAAATACTTCTAAGTCATTATACTAAAATATACTAAGTAATTTTCAGGCCATTCACGCTACTTCTGACTGTTTTTGACAGTAACCTACACTCTGTTTAACAGTTGTAAGCTTAGCGTAGAACTCCCGTACATTTTAAAATGTCATAATCAGCAGATAACGTGGGATTTGGGGTATACAGACTGCTGTATGCTACTAGCAATATAGTCTAACATGCAAAAGAACCTATAGCTATAGCCATAGTACTGTAAGCATTTGCAATGAACTCTGAATATGTAGCTAGTCTTTAGTAAAACATTAAATACATGCATAGGTTACAGTATGTAATTTATCCTTAGGTAGGGTGGAACATAGACTTCTATTACAGGCAATAGTGTAATATATCTATGCAATAGTATGACAATGTAAAATGAGACATTGGCATGCTTATGTTCTCCCTTGACTGAATCGTGTGTTCATCTATTCAAAACTAGAATGTTTCTGGACCCAGTGCAGATAGCTAGAAACACTTCAAAATAAAAGCTCATGTGAGCCTTTTTAACAATGTGGCTCTAATTAACGATAAATTAACCCTTATGATAGGAGTAACCTGTGAATGTGTATCACACACACACACACACGCATACACACCTTTACACACAAATGGAGATGCAGCTCTAGCAACACTTCAGCACTACTTTAATTCACAAATAACTATATATCATGAAGGATTAAAAAATGTACAAATCTGCTGGTACACACACACAAATATTGCAGCTTTTTTTATTTTTTTGCTATACTATTCCTTTTTGTGCTACTGTTATTACTTAATTGGGGGTGGGGGGAGTGAATGACCAGCACTCTCCACCACCCTCAATACCACGACTGAGGTGAGTCCCTTGAGCAAGGCACGGTTCCCCCCAACTGCTCCCCGGGCGCCGCAGCATGGCTGCCCACTGCTCCGGGTGTGTGTTCACGGTATGTGTGTGTTCACTAACTGTGTGTGTGCACTTGGATGGGTTAAATGCAGAGCACAAATTCCAAGTATGGGACACCATACTTGGCCACACTACACTTCACTTCACTTCACTTCACTTAATTGTGTTAATGTGTATACCAATGTTGAGAGCAGTCAGTTAGAAAACATTTAGCTGCAATCTTTACATCCTATACTGTGTTTATTAACTAGGATGTTGCTGGAATCAGTGCAGCCAGAAACTGCTCTGCCAATGCCAGTGCTGTGAGAAAGGATGCTACGGTAGGCCTAGCAGAGACAGGGAGGAGTGTGGTAGAGGTAGGAAAAACAAAACAGTTACACACTGTACTTTCGGTTTGTAATGAACTCTAAAGTAGAGGTGAACACATGACAATAGTTGTAATTGTCTACATAGTTACATTTAAACTTAACTGTACGTTAGGTCATAATTATTAATATTTATTGATTCTACAAGGTTCACAGATTATTTTTTAATTAGTTTTTACTGTATGTATAAATTTGGGTTTTTGTTCCAGTCACATACATTAAATGTTTAAATATCTATTACATATGGTACTGCTTATATTATTTAACCATCTGTACACCAATATAAGTAGTGAATGTGCGTGTCCGTGGGTGGGGCTGTGTCGGTGTGGTAATGTGGGCTGGTGTGGCTACAGTGCCAGGGCTGAATTTTTGTCCCAGTCCGCCCCTGTGTTTCCCAGTGTTGGGTTGCAGCTGGAAGGTCATCTGCTGTGTAAAACATATGCTGGATAAGTTGGCGGTTCATTCTGCTGTGGCGACCCCTGATGAATAAAGGGACTAAGCCGAAGGAAAATGAATGAATGAATAAATTAACTTTTTGGAAACCACTATAAAATTAAGTTTGAAAATGTGCAACAAATCGTGGAGAAATCAGATATTATTCATAAGTTTATATAAAATAAACAGCACTATATGAAGATAAGTGTCCAACAATGAAGATAAATCACTCTCAAGCTATTTCTATATTATTAAGAGTAGTTTTTCTTCATTTTTGCTGTCAGACCATTAGACATATTTACGGTTTTACAGTTCATTAAAAAGTACATTTAAAAAACAGTGCAAGATTTTCTTTAGATTTTCTCAAACATCACATTTCATACTACATACAGTAAATATACTTATTTTTTCTTTAAAAAATGATGTTTTACAAAAAAAGCATTCATTCATTCATTCATTTTCCTTCGGCTTAATCCCTTTATTCATCAGGGGTCGCCACAGCGGAATGAACCGCCAACTTATCCAGCATATGTTTTACACAGCGCATGCCCTTCCAGCTGCAACCCATACACACTTATCCACACACATACACTACAGCCTATTTAGGTAATCAGTTCCCCTATAGCGCATGTATTTGGACTGTGGGAGAAACCGGAGCACCCGGAGGAAACCCAAGCCAACACGGGGAGAACATGCAAACTCCACACAGAAACGTCAACTGACCCAGCCGGGACTCGAACCAGCAACCTTCTTGCTGTGAGGGCACAGTGCTACCCACTGCGCCACCATGCCGCCCCCACCAAAAAAAGGATTTTTACTGCATATCTGTCAACTACCCATTTGCAGTTTTTATACTTTAACCAATTGGTACATATAAGTATTTTATTCTGATTAATATCTCTCCACAATTACTTCTTAATGCCACAGAGACTTTTTATTGCATCATTATATTTTATAATACATTTCATTATGTTTAAGTGAAAGTTGAGCGCGCAGAGTACTTTGACGGATGTTTTTAAAAATCTCTCTCCTCAATTTAATTTGGTTGAAACATTTGTTTACTCTTAACATGTATATACAATAAAGGATTTTTTTTTATTATAGGCTACCTGTTAACACTAGAACTACCGAGGCGGTAATGTTTAACTTTGAATTAAATTTTAAAGTTAATTTAATAACTTTGTTCAAATTAAACCCATGTACAGTATCTATAATATGCTGACTTGTCCTAAATGCGCGTATATTTCTTTCTAACATTGTTATTTTATTAAAATTACAAAACACAAAAGAGCTATGAGTATTCTACCTTTAATTACCACAGCAGTCAAAATGACCACATGCAATTTAGTGTCTGCGACTTTTCCCCATGACTTTTCATATGCGTGCCTCTGTTGCATAACATAACTTTTCTTATTTTGTTTCCATTTTTAAGATATAACAACATTTAAACATTTCACATCAGGCATACTGACAGCAATTTCATATGGGAAAGAAAATAAAAAGGACACAAATTACAGCACATTTTGTCCTCCACAAAGAAAAGGGGGAAAATTAAATATACCATACGATGGATTCAAGAAAGTTACTCTTACATACTCCTAAAAGATGTAAAAAGCTAATTCAAATCAATTGAAAAAGTTCTGACATTTGGTTTTCTGTTGACGTCAACTTGAGGGTTTGCATAGCAACTACATATTAATACCCTCTCTTACGGTTGTTGCTAGATCAGATACGGTTGCGGCTGGAAGTTAATGAGAATTATTTCTATTATTTATTAAATTTCCCATTAATTGTATTTTATTAACGCCTACCCCTACCCCAACCCTAAACCCAATCGTCACAGTAATGCAAAAACAGTAGTTGTACCGAGTATTATTTATGTTATTTATAAAATTACCCATTAAATTGTATTTTTTTAACGTCAACCTCTACCCCAACCCTAAACCCAATCATCACAGTACTGTAAAAATATTATTTATTGATATACAGTGTCATAAAAATGATGCTATATTGATGTGCGTATCTGCAGCAGTATCCTATCTAAACTTTACCCTCTCTTACTGTTTACTATGAGGGAATGATGTGCAAAATAAAGCCCCGCCCCCTGCTGAATATTTAGTTTCAGTTGTAAGCACATCAACATACTGAAATAAGTCTAGGCAACTTCCGGTTCACGCTAACTTTAAAGTAACCTTTTTTTGCACCTTAGGTCAATATCCTAATAATACCGTATATCATAATAAAAGCTTCAGCAATTAATCACAATGAGAAAATATTATACAGTCATAAGCCAATCAGTGTTGGGGAAAGTTCCTTTTGAAAGTAATGCATTACAACATTGAGTTACTCCCCAAAAAAGTAACTAGT
>CAIGQV010019150.1:1726717-1742472 GCA_903798115.1 Danio jaintianensis | reverse complement strand
CACACACACGCACGCACACACACACACACACACACACACACACACACACACACACACACACACACACACACACACACACACACACACACACACACACACACACACACACACACACACACACCTACAACCAGACACTCACACATATACAATCTCTCAAATACAGACACGCACACACACACACACACACACACACACACACACACACACACACACACACACACACACACACACACACACACACACACACACACACACACACACACACACACACACACACACACAGACTGCCTCTTGCTCTTCAGCTGCACATCTTCAGTGTGTTGTAGGAATATATATCAGTATTTCACAGCTTTCCCATATATAGATCTCCTATTGTTTATGACTGGTGTGATTTGTCTTTCCCTTTGTTATAGTTTTTTATTTGAATAGCATTATCACTGTGTATTAATGACTCAACCCTTTTAGAAGGCTAATAAACAGGGTTTTTTACGTTTAGCAAGTCACATTTTAATATTTTGAAAGGTTTCTATTAATTGGTTTGCAAATTGTGTGAATTAATGTGAAGCTCGTTTCATAATGTGAAACTTGTGTCATTTATCGTTTTAGGAAAAGTTCATATTACTTTAGTGTACGAGCTTATTTGTGTAATAGCAGAACACGTTCAGCATTTATTATAGGTCATGTTTGAAAGTCTACAAAGTCATGTTCTGTGATTATTTGTGGTATTTGAATGTATATTTTGGTTTTGTGATTGACATTTGTCATATTTTCTCGGTTTGCATCTTGTATTTCCCACTTTTTTCCCTTGAAATTCCCTTGAAAAGTTTACATCATTCATTCATTTTCTTTTCGGCTTGGTCCCTTTATTAATCAGGGGTCACCACAGCGGAATGAACCACCAACTTCTCCAGCATATGTTTTACGCAGCGGATGCCCTTCCAGCCGCAACCCATCACTGGGAAACACTCTCATTCACACACATACACTACGGACAATTTAGCTTACCCAATTCCCCTATAGCGCATGTGTTTGGACTGTGGGGGAAACCGGAACACCCGGAGGAAACCCACGCGAACACGGGGAGAACATGCAAACTCCACACAGAAACGCCTACTGACCCAGCCAGGACTCGAACCAGCAACCTTCATGCTGTGAGGCCACAGTGCTAACCAATGAGCCACCGTGTTGCCTACCTTGAAATTTATAGATTATATTTTGTAATTCTGATTTTTTTCCCCTGGAATTTGGAGTTTTACACCTAAAAAGTTTTCTTCATTACATTTTTTTTCATGGTATTCCAAGTCAACATCTTACAATTCTGACATTTTTCCGGAAATTTAGAGTTCACATCTTGTAATTCACACTCCCCCCTCAATTCTGACCTTTTACCCTTTAGTTTACATCTGAAAAAAAAAAAATCCCTGTAATTTAGAGTTCAGGGCGACACAGTAGCTCAGTGGTTAGCACTGTGCCTTTACAGCAAGAAGGTCGCTGGTTCGAGCCCCGGCTGGGTCAGTTGGCGTTTCTGTGTGGAGTTTGCATGTTCTCCCCGTGTTGGCGTGGGTTTCCTCCGGGTGCTCCGGTTTTCCTCACAGTCCAAACACATGCGCTATAGGGGAATTGATGAACTAAACTGGCCGTAGTGTGTGTATGTGTGTGTGTGAATGAGTGTGTATGAGTGTTTCA
Source organism: Danio jaintianensis (assembly GCA_903798115.1). NCBI lineage: Eukaryota > Metazoa > Chordata > Actinopteri > Cypriniformes > Danionidae > Danio > Danio jaintianensis. The sequence continues at coordinate 1,740,786 of CAIGQV010019150.1, read as the reverse complement.
GGATTCAGATTACCTCTCGCCAATTTCCAACTAAAACTCTGAGTTTGTCTCATAATTCTGACCAGGGGTGTAGCGGACATTTTAAAAGTGGGCCGGACAGCTGAATGAGATCCAAAAGTTTACGTTCATATAATTATTAATCACCTGTTTCTAAATGGTCTGTCTCTAAAAGTGAGGGGGACGTATTCCCCCCCCCCGGTTGCTACGCCCCTGATTCTGACATCTTATCGAGTTTTCACCTCGTAATTCTGACATATTGTACTCTGAATTTTGAGTGTATGTTTTGAAATTTCTACATTTTCCCTGGAAATCCTTTCATTTGCCTTTTGTCTATTTAAATCCTTAAAAAAAGAAGAAATGTATTGTTCAATGTTATGCACAGGGAATGCATTTCTTTTTTTGCCATGTTATAGAAACAACAGAGTTCACTAATAAAATAAAACTCATCAGTAATCAGTCATTGCACAAAAACACAATAAAAACCCCCCCAAGACGCTTGAATTTGTATAATTTTAATGAAATGTTCTGGAACAGTAAAACAGCCTGAACAAATATCTGCAAAACCTCGTAATGAATTTACAGTAGAAATCATCCAAGATAAATCTAAATATCGTCATAAATAAAGTCACGTCAGCAGAAACATCAACAGAAACAAACTCATGCAAACCATAAAAACACACCAAAACATGCGCAGAAAGCAGATGGTGTAAATATAAGAGATACAACCGTGCATAAATCGGCATTCAGTACGGAGAGTAAATCAAACAGTTCATCAGGCAGAAACAGACGTGTTTCATTCTTAAATATATTTTCACCGGCTCTTTCTATTTTACAGTATTTACAGGCTAATAATGCATAAATGAAGACGTTCTTTAGTCCTGCAGGTCATTTAGAAGATTAAAAACAGCTCAAGGCACATTCAGAAAATACAGACGTCTCAAATATTCCCCTGTAAAGCAGCCCAGTGCGTCTCAATTCACCCAAGATTGCTTATGCCACCGAATTAAACAACAAAACAAAACAAAACTGCAGCTTATCCCACAATTCCGAGGTTATATTTAACAATTCAGTCTATTGAACGTTTATAACGCACTCTGCGAAAAACATGCTTTACATCTTGCCTTTACAACTTTTTTGAATTATAAATTTTATGTATTTACATTTTTTATTTAAACTCAGAATTGTGAGTTGAAAGGTGATTTGAATTGCAAGACAGAAACTCAGAATTGTTTTAAGGAATTCTGAAAGTGTATCTTGGAATTTAAACATTTTGGGGGGGAATTTTTACTGGGAAAATTGGAATTGTGAGATTGCAAGTCTAGCTTGGGAAAAAAATGTTGCAATTGAGAGAAAAATTGTGATTTGAAATGCAAGACAGGAACTCAGAATTTCTATTTTCCATCTCACAATTCCAATTTTCCCTGTAAAAATTACAACAGTTTTTTTATTCTGAGTTTCCGTCTCACAATTGCAACTTTTTGGGAATTTTAAATGTAAATCTTGTGATTCCAACCTTTTTTCCCTTTTGCAATTCCAACTTTTTGGAATAGGAAGATGCAAACTCAGAATTCCAAGGGGGAAAGTTGGAATTGCAAGATTTAAACTCCAAATTTCAGGGAAAAAGTCAGAATTGTGAGTTAAAAGGTGATTTGAATTGCAAGTTATAAACTCAGAATTCCAAGTTTCCATCTCACAATTTTAACTTCTTTTGGATTTTTACATTTACATCTTGGATTCCAGCTTTTTTTTTTCTTTTTAATTCTGAATTTACATTTTGCAATTCCAGCTTTCCAAGAAAAAAGTTGGAATCCAAGATGCAAACTCATAATCCCAAAGGGAAAAGTGGGAATTGCATGTAAACTCAGAATTGCAAGACAGAACTCACAATTCCAATTTGTTTTATTATTTTATTTTCGTCTTGTGATTCCAGCTTTTTGGAATTATGGGAAAAAAGTTGGGATTGCAAGATTCAAACTTCCAATTTTCCATCTCACAATTCCAATTTTCCCTGTAAAAATTCCGACTTGTTTTTTTTATTCTGAGTTTCCGTCTCACAATTGCAACTTTTTTGGAATTTTTAATTTTCATCTTGTGATTCCAACTTGTTGGAAGTATGGAAAAATGCTAAAATTGTAAGACATGAACTCAGAATTCCAATTTTTCATCTCACAATTCCAATTTTCCCAGTAACAATTCCAACTTTTTGGGAATTTCAAATGTACATCTTGTGATTCCAACCTTTTTTTTATTATTCAGAATTTACATTTTGCCATTTCAACTTTTTGGAATAGGAAGATGCAAACTCAGAATTCCAAAAGGAAAAAGTGGGAATTGAACGTAAACTCCAAATTTCAGGGAAAAAGTCTGAATTGTGAGTTAAAAGGTGATTTGAATTGCAAGACATAAACTCAGAATTCCAACTTTTTTTTCCACATCTCACAATTTTTTATTTTCAACTAATGATTCCAACTTTTAGGAATTGTGAAAAAAAAGTTGGGATTGCAATACTTAAATTCAGAAGTCCAATTTCCATTTCACAATTCCAATTTTCCAAGTAAAAATTCCAACTTTTTGGGAATTTTAAATGAAAATCTTTCCTTTTTTTAATTCTGAATTTACATTTTGCAATTCCAATTTTTTTGGAAGTATGGAAAAAAAAAAGTTTGAATTGCAAGACAAACTCAATTCCAAGGGGGAAAAAGTGGGAATAAAAAAGAAATGCAAACTTCAAATTTCAGGGGGAAAAAGAATCAGAATCGTGAGGGGAAAAAAGGTTTTAAACTCAGAATTATATGATTTCATTTCACAATTCCAACATTTTTGGGGGTCTTTTTGATTTTAAATCTTGCAAATTCAACTTTTTTGGAGGGTAATTCTGAGTTTGCATCCAACTTTTCCCCCTGGATTGAGTTTTTACATCTACATGAGAGTTTACAAGTCAGATCCAGAATTATATGTTCTTGTAAAATTAAAATATCAGAATAATTTAGTTGTTAACTCTGTTGCAGCAACACGTGTCCAACATTCGTCACTAGGCACCGTAACATTTCAGTCCTGTGTTTCCATGGCAACTATGATTTAAGACTTTGAAAAAAAGTGTGTGTGTTTTCAGATCAGTGGAACATCGAGTGTTTATAAAATATACAGCATCTCCGAGAGATCAATAAATAAATCCATATGCAACACAATCTACTCTGTGTTTATGATCATATATATATATATACGAGAGTATATTCTGTTTACATTTATAGAGAGATCCATTAATACATGAAAAAAAACATTCAGGAAAGCTGAACGTCAACTTTAGTGTGGCAGCGACCGCTGGAAACAAGCAACCGTAGAGAAACATGAGAGTGTGTGTGTTCAGGTGGTCAGTCCGCGGTGCTCCAGCTCTTTACTCTGCTTCAGCTCTTTAATCCTGCAAACACACATTATTATTAATTGATGACATTATTATGACACTTACGAGGATCATAATTAACCGTACAGACATCCACATGCTCGATTTCTCAAACACATGCAACAGTATTTCATTAAATACTGAATAAAGAGCTCGAGGATAAGAATGTTGTTGTTTTTTAAATGCATGATCATGTTTGGTTTAATATGCACCAAAATCTAAAATCATTATAGATGCACAAGATTTCCATGACTGTTTTGTAGTTAATGAATGAATAAAAGATTTTGTTGTGGCCAATTTATATCATGTAAATAAAATATTTAGAGTTTGATGTAACCAGTAAAATGTCTGCTTGTTATAAAAATTGTAAACATTTTCATGAGTTTCCAGGGTTTCATGGACAAGAACTAAAGCTTTATTAAATAATAATTTAGAAAATAAATAAAAAGATTCAGCCTCAATTAAAAAAAACAAAACAAAAAACTTGCAATTGTATTTATATTTTTACTTTAAGATTTTAATGTAAACTAAATATTTGAACTAGTAAGTCATCTAATCATTCCACACACACGCACACATTTTAAGATTTTAATAATTTCCATGAATTTACCAGTCATTAATGATGTATATTTTTATAAGATTTAAAGGGCACCTATGATGAAAATCCTCTTTTGTCAGCTGTTTGGACAGAACTGTGTGTAGGTATAGCGTGTCCACAGTCATATTGGGGTGATATAAACACAATAAGTCTCTATCTTTTTTTTTTTTTTTTTTTTTTAATTTCTGATGTTAAAATAGGATCCAAATCCCTCCCATTTTGAGGCCGACCGCAACGTGACGTAGGAGTGCGGTTTCCCCGCCCAAAGAATTGATTGACAGCCGCGTATTAACACATATACACACACACACTCGTAGTAACGCATATAATCATATCAACAAGACAGGACATGTGCAAAGCAACCGGGATTAAACGATCTCTTCAGCTCTCTGTGTTCAGCAGCCCCTCAAGAATGAGTTTTACAAGTTTAAAACGTTTCTAAATCAGTGCATGTTTGTAATAAAGACAGTAAAATTGCTTTGTTATTTTTCACCACAGTCGCATAGTGTCAGTACAATTATAAAAGAAGACTCTTCAATCCCGGTTTGTGGACGTTAAATCAGGTTTATTTTGTACATTAACATAACGATGTCCATACAGCAGTGGATATTAACATGTATCCTGTCACATTTGCATGAAAAAACAGTGCAAAGCTAAACGCGTGTGTGTTTGTGAGCGAGTGCGTGCACACGCATGAACTTTAATGACATTGTGTGTGACTCGTTGTAGAAAGGCTTGAATTAACTCCACAACCAATACATCAAATAACCGCTGGTAAAGTTCTGACTGTAGTAAGGGAGATCTGCTTCATTCATGTCTGATACTGTGCTGCTAATGCGTGAGACGCAGCAGGAGAAACTACACCCATCATAGCAATAGTGAGCGATCTCTTCGGCTCTGACACGCATGTGGGAACGGTGGGCGGGGAGAAGCAGCTTATTTGCATTAAAGGCGCAGGCAACAAAACAGCTACAAAGTCAAAACAGCTCAAATGTCCAGTATACACAAAGGTATAATAAATAATCTGATGGGTGTTTTGAGCTGAAACTTTACAGACACATTCTGGAGACACAAAAGACTCATATTAAATCTGGAAAAAGGGGTAAAATAGGTGCCCTTTAAGGAACAGATTTTAAGATTTTTTTCGTCTATAATTTTCTAATAAAGTATATTATAACTATGTATATTTGCACATGGGCAACACGGTAGTGCAGTGGTTAACATTGTCGCCTTACAGCAAGAAGGTCGCTGGTTCAAGTCCCCGGCTGGGTCAGTTGGCGTTTCTGTGTGGAGTTTGCATGTTCTCCCCGTGTTGGCGTGGGTTTCCTCCGGGTGCTCCGGTTTCCCCCACAATCCAAACACATGCGCTATAGGGGAATTGGGTAAGCTAAATTGTCTGTAGTGTATGTCCTGGTCCTCCAGGTTGGGGGTTGAGCGTTGGGCTAACAACTTACCTCATAAAAACTAGATGTTATGAAACACCAATATGGTGCGGCTAAATATCAACTTGTATATTTGGACATAGTTAAACAGAATATCGTAACTATTTTCAGCGCCAAAATATGCATATTTTAACAATAAAAAAAAATTAAGTATGCACAACTTGCTAGATATTAAATGTATATTAAAAAATGTATATTAAAGAAATCCATAAATGCCTGTATGTGTTTTATGATTTGATTAATTTACATGACACTTCTGGTATTTTTACTGGATGTTTTTATCGACAATGTTATAATAAAAATAAATTACCTTTAAAATAGTATCATGTACAAATATTATGTGCTGTCATCATGGCAAAGATAAAAGAAATCAGTTATTAGAAATAAGTTATTAAAACTATTATGTTTAGAAATGTGCTGAAAAAATCTTCTCCTTCCTTTTCCAGATTAAAGGGAAAAAAAGCTTCATCAAATATCCTGATTTTCCAAGTCCTGCTTCCTCAAAAACAACACACAGCACATTTACTGATTTAATTCACACCCTCAATGGCTGCAAGTGTGTGTGTGTTGTACCTGTGTCTGCAGCGCCGCAGGAAGCGCATGATCTTTCGTGCCGCCTGATCCTGCTTCTTGGTCAGGAAAGATCCTCTGGCGGACAGAAGACAAGCAGACGTCAATTATCATTATACAGATGCACAAGGTTTATTATCTTGATCATAAAAATGTGAAGCGTGAATGTAAAATGTGAGTTTGATGTAACCAGTAAAATGTATGTTCCTTATAAAATGTTTCATGGATAAGAATTAAATGTTTTATTCAACATTGAGTACTGTCAGGGTTGCCAGGTCTGCAGTTTTCCCGCAGAATTGGCACAATATACATTACATGATCAAAATAGTTTTTTAAAATATGCAACCCAATATGCGCCAAATTTAGAATCATTATAGAGATGCACAAGATCCATTATCGATTATCTTAATCATAAAAATATTATTAAAATGTTATGTAAATTTATATAATGGAAATTAAATATTTTAGAGTTTGATGTATGCTTGTTATATAAAATTGATCAATTTGCATGATTTCCAGTCTTTCATGGATAAGGATGAAATGTTTTTTTCAATAGTGAGTCACGGTCACTCAGGGTTGCCAGATCTGCAGTTTTCCCTGCAGAACTGGCACAGTTTACATTACCTGATCATAATATTTGATTTAATATGCAACAAAATGTAGAATTATTATACATATGCACATATCTTAATCATAAAAAATGTAAATATAAAATATGTTATGTGCAATTTATATGTTTGTTTGTTGGTTTATTTATTGCCACGTTAGCAACTTATGGCTACTTCATGGCAAGACTGACATATAGATGAAACTATACGTAATAATAACTTTAAAATTCAAGTAGTGATGATTAACAGAAAGACAAAAATTTTTCATAAATACATTAGATGTTTTTTTGGTTGATATACGATAACTTAAATCTTGTCTAGCAGTCTTTAAAATTTCATATTCTAGTAAAAATATGTTTATATATCCATTCATTCATTTTCCTTCGTTTTAGTCCCTTTATTTATCAGGGGTCACCACAGCGGAATGAACCGCCAATTATTCCAGCATATGTTTTACACAGTGGATGCCCTTCCAGCTGCAACGCAGTACTGGAAAACACCCATACACACTCATTCTCACACACACATACACTATGGCCAATTTAGTTAATCCAATTCCCCTATAGCGTATGTGTTTGGACTGTGGGGGAAACCGGAGCACCCGGAGGAAACCCACGCCAACTGACCCAGCCGGGACTCAAACCAGTGACCTTCTTGCTGTGAGGCCACAGTGCTAACAACTGAGCCACCGTGTCGCCCTGTTTATATATATATATATTAGATAGAGTTTGGTGTAACCAGTGAAATCGGTTGATTTGGATTGATTTACATGATTTTCCAGTCTTTCATGGATAAAAACTAAATAATTATTCAACATTGAGTACCGTCACTCCGGGTTGCCAGGTCTGCAGTTTACCAGCTGAATTGGCACTATTAATTTTACATTATCATAATATTTTATTTAATATGCAACAGTATGCAGAATCATTAGATTTATTATATCTTAAATCAAAAATATATTGTGCAATTTATATAAGGTAAATCAAATATTTTAGAGTTTGATGTAGCCAGTCTTTCATGGATAAGAATTAAATATTTTTTTTATATTTAGTCCTAGTCACTCAGGGTTGCCAGGTCTGCAATTTTCCCATAGAAATGAGGTACTTTTAAGGTAAATCTTATTAGGGATGCTTGACCAAAATTAAATTAATGAAGAATTCAGACAATTCAGTTTTCATTGGTCAATGTGATAGTTTTGTTGCAAAAACCTGGCAACCGTGCAGTCACTCATGAACCGCTGATTATTTAGTAGGAAACACATTTTTTGCAGTGTGTGTTTTGAAAGATGTGCTATTTAGAGAGTGTGTGTATGTTTGTGTGTGTGTGTTTCTCACTTGATCTTGGTGTTGAGGGCCCCGGGCCCCCGCTTGACGCGCTCATACTCCTTATAGCTACGGTAGTACTGCTGGATGAGGACGGCGGCGCGGCGTGACTGCTGGAACTTCTTCTGCTCGTAATAACTGCGAAACTTACTCTGGATCAGGATGGCCGCCTGCGTCATCTTCTTATATAAGGCGTACTGGAGAACCACAAACAAACACACACACACATTACACATGCATATGGACTCCAGCAGCAGAACTGGTCATAGTTGGTAAACTCAGAGCGCAGTGAATCATTTATTTACGATCCTATTTGCTGAAGTAATAACAGAAAAACTCCAGGATGGTGTTATCAAGACTTTCAGAAAGAGGAAAACAATAGTGTGAGACTGATGACGGCAGCCAGAAGAGAGAATAATGGCAGATTTACACACTGCGTTACACACACCTCACACAAGTGCTCATTCGTTTGTTGTAATTTGATGCAAAGATGAAATAATACACACATAAATACATATATGTGTTTATACGTCTTTAAAAAAATCTAAATATTAAAAACGTTCAAGAATGTAAGATGCTGATGAGCTCTAAATGCGTCATAACAGTCTTGTGTAAAGGGTCCATTAACACTGCAGGTCTACGATGCAAGCACACACTCAAATTACACACATACATATTAACACTTCAGGAGGACGACACACAAAAACACACACACTCAAACACAGCACAGCAGAAGAGTGTGAAAATACAACAGTTTGTTTAGTTTGTTACCTTCAGCGCTATCCATGTTAGCTAGCATGAAATTAAAGAAGAAACAGCAGATCAGAGACACAGCGGCGACGTTACTGTGTTAGCAAAGACACACACACACACACACACACAGAAGCTGAACGCTCAGTAATGGTTTGGCTTTCATCAAGTGTTTCTGAATATTTGTGTGAGGAACTATTTACCCAGATTTATTACACGGCTGTCTGGAATACTGGATTCTGATTGGTCGACTATGATATTTCCAAGATATGTTATTCCCAGATAACCACTGATCAAATCTGTGAGTACTTATAATAATACATTTGAACACTTACGGTGCACTTAAGGTAGCATCCCTCACAGATTAAAAAAAATTGTGTAGACTGGGTGCCACAGTATGGGTTAAGAAATAAATACACAATTGAAAGGCAACAAGTCAGTATTATCTGATCTTGTTTTGATTGTATACAAAACTATTTTGATTGTATTGTTTTGATTGTTCCCATGGGAAAAAAGTCTGTAAAGTATTTTTAATGTATCCTTATGAATCTTTCATATAATTTTGTGTTTTTTTCCTGTTTCGTACAATTTCTGGATCCCTATGTTTGGTTGTTTTGTATATCCAATGGAAAACCCTCTGTATCATATTATATCATATCATATTTAACCCTATGTTAAATTTGGAAACTACAATAAATTAATTCATTCATTTTCCTTCGGCTTAGTCCCTTTATTCATCAGGGGTTGCCACAGCGGAATGAACCGCCAACTTATCCAGCATATGTTTTACACAGCGGATGCCTTTCCAGCTGCAAACCCTGTACTGGGAAACACCCATACACACTCATTTACACACATACACTACGGACAATTTAGTTAATCTATTCCTCTATAGCACATGTGTTTGGACTGTGGGGGAAACCGGAGCACCCGGAAGAAAACCACGCCAACACGGGGAGAACATGCAAACTCCACACAGAAACGCCAACTGACCCAGCCGGGACTCGAATCAGCGACCTTCTTGCTGTGAGGCCACAGTGCTAACCATTGAGCCAGTGTATCATACACCTCTATGTAAATTTGGAAACTACAATAAAACATTAAATAAATAAATACAAATCTGGGAACTGGGAAGTGTGTGTGCGTGTGTGTGTGTGTGTGTGTGTGGTAGAGAGCGTGTATTTATTGTCTTATTTCTTTTAGTTTGGCTGGAATGAAAAAGTAATGTAAAAACTGCTGTGGTCAATATTATTCATTCATTCATTTTCCTTCGGCTTAGTCCCTTTATTAATCTGGGGATGCCACAGCGGAATGAACCGCCAACTTATCCAGCATATGTTTTACACAGCGGATGCCCTTCCAGCCGCAACCCATCACTGGGAAACACCCATACACACTCATTCACACACACACACACACACGCGCACACACACACACACACACACACACACACACACACACACACACACACACACACACACACACTACGGACAATTTAGCTTACCCAATTCCCCTATAGCGCATGTGTTTGTTCTTGTGGGGGAAACCGGAGCACCCGGAGGAAACCCACGCCAACACGGGGAGAACATGCAAACTCCACACAGAAATGCCAACTGACCCAGCAGAGCTCGAACCAGCGACCTTCTTGCTGTGAGGCGATTGTGCTACCCACTGTGCCACCGTGCTGCCATCAATATTATTAGCCCCCTAAAATATATTTTTTCAATTGTCTCCAGAACAAACCACTGTTGTCCAATGACTTGCCTAATTACCCTAGTAAATGTCTTTAAATTGCACTTTAAGCTGAATACTAGTATCTTGCAAGCTGTAGCATGTGGGTTACAGTATTAGAAATCTAGGCAACGTGCTGAATTAAACAGGTAAGTAAATGCGTGTGTGTGTGTGTGTGTGTGTGTGTGTGTGTGTGTGTGTGTACCTGTTTATATTTGCGGTAACAGCGCTGAATCACAGCTGCGGCCATATCCTGCTGCTCCTTTAGTCTCCGGCCCTGAACACAAGAAATGTGATAAAGCCAAAGACATGCACGCACATACAGCTCCATATATGTATATGTGTGTGTGTGAGAGAGTTAGAGTGTTTGTATGCACGTGTGTGGGTATTTTGTGTGTGAGGGTTTCTGTATTGCGTGAGAGTGTGTATGTGTGTGAGTGTGTTGGTGTATTGCATGTGTATGTCTGGGTTTTGTAAGAGTGTGTGTAGGCAAATTATTGTGTATGCATTGTCTAAGTGTGTGTGAGTGAGTCTGTGTGTGTGTTAGAGAGTGTGTGTATGTGTGTGCATGGATGGATGGATGTGTGTGTGTGTGTATACAGGTTTATCTCTACTAATAAGGCTCAATCATCTTCTCTTATACAGTGAATCTCCTCATGAGAACACACTAGTGTTGACATTTCTGAATGAAAACACTTGTAAATGCACATGTATGTGTGTACAGTCAAGCCTGAAATTATTCATATGTATGAATAATTCTGGGCTTGTCTGTATGTGTGTGTTTGTATACATATATAAGTGTGTGTTTGTGTCTGTGTGTGAGTATTGTGTATATATGTGGCTGTGTTGTGTGTGTGAGTATTGTGTGTATATATATATATATATATATATATGTGTGTGTGTGTATATATATGTGTGTACCTTATATCTGCGAAAGGCGTTCTGGATGACGCGTGCCGCCTCGTACAGCTCTCTCTGCTCGGAGTCCGTCAGCGTCAGCAGGGCGAAGTCTCTCTCCATCCTCCCATTGGCTGAGGCATTCAGAAACTCCGCCCATGCCACACTGCTCGGGGTGGCGGAGCCTCTGCAGCGCCAAATCACTGAGGAGGGAGGGCGGGGTTGGACACAGACTCCTGCACACACACACACACACACAGTAAAAACATTTCACATTAAAATGAATCAAGTAAAAAAAAATAGATTACAGTTTATTCAAATTACTATATTAAATCTGAAATATTATTTATATAAATGTATCAGTCATTTAGAATAAACAAAATGTATATAGTTAAAGCGACACGGTGGCTCAGTGATTAGCACTGTGGCCTCACAGCAAGAAGTTCACTGATTTAAGCCCCGGCTGGGTCAGTTGGCGTTTCTGTGTGGAGTTTGCATGTTCTCCCCGTGTTGGCGTGGGTTTCCTCCGGGTGCTCCGGTTTCCCCCACAAGAACAAACACATGCGCTATAGGGGAACTGATAAACTAAATTGGCCGTAGTGTATGAGTGTGTGTGTAAATGTGAGAGTGTATGGGTGTTTCCCAGTACTGGGTTGCAGCTGGAAGGGCATCCGCTGTGTAAAACATATGCTGGATAAGTTGGCGGTTCATTCCGCTGTGACGACCCCTGATGAATAAAGGGACTAAGCCGAAGGAAAATGAATGAATGCATATAGTTAAATTTGTATAATTAATATATACATTTTTTTTCCACATTTTACTTTTAAAATCCCAAGCAAGTCATTTGCTTATAGAATCACTATTTAAAGCTATTTTGAGTGTTTAATTCATAAACATAGAGTCTAAATATTGTGTTGAATTACATTTACATTTTACATTTAGTCAGTTAGCAGTTGCTTTTGTCCCAAGTCTTCCAAAGAAGGCATTCAGCGATTCAACATGAAGAGGCAATACACAACAGGTGACAACAGGGTTATTATTAAAACTATATCCATCATATTTAGTCCTTTTCCAGTAAACCTTTAAAACATTCAAATTATAACTCTTGCTCACCAATGCTGCATTTATTTGGGCAAAAGTACAGTAAAAGGTTGAAATATATTTTAACAATCTAAAACAGCAGTTTTCTACGTGAATTTATCGTTAAGTGTCATATATTGCTGTGATGTAAAGCTGAATTTTCAGCATTGCATGATGATTTGATGACTGACGAACATTTCTGTCATCAGTGTTGGAACAGTTATGCTGCCTCATGCTTTATTTTTGTTGTTTTGTTTATTTTTCAGCATTTTTTTACACTTTTACAGCATCTATTTGAAACAGAAATCTGTAGTGACATCATAAAGGTCTTCACGGCCACTCTTGATCAGTTTAATGTAAGGCTACACAATATATCGAAAAATTATCGTTATCGCGATAACAGTATATGCATATTATATTCATATTACAGAGAAGTGCAATAAATTACTTTGGTTTTTTTGGGATGCACCAATACGAAAATTCTGGCCCAAAACTGAAAACTCTGGATGCAAAATAATGAGACGAGAAAGGAAGTTAACAACAGCCAATAAGAGTTCTCATTCACTCCTAGGGTCTAAATGTTTGCACCTTGACAGTTTGTTTAGATCAGAAATGTTCATGAGATCAGAAAAACATCCATTATTACTTGTTTATTTTAATATGATTCGTACATAAATACAATATATATTTTTTAGTGCTGGGCAAAATTTAATCGCATCCAAAATAAAAGTTTTGTTATGACAATATGTGTGTGTGTACTGTGTATATATAAATACACACATGCATTCATATATTTGAGAAATTGTTTATTTATATGTAGATATAAAATATACGTGTATATGATACAAATTATATATACACATTTAAATATCTATGTAACAATTGTTTTGTATAGTTTTGTTTCTATGTATGCATGTGTATCACATATAGACCTTTTTCATAGAATGCAAAATTACCCATTATGCTTTGCGTAAGGAGGATGCTTTGAACTTCCGGTCGGCAACTGATGCGTATAAACAGTCACATTCAGACAGCTTTAAAATGATAGTTTTAATCTATTTGACCTGCTTTTAACATCTTTGAACTAATCCTGCTGTTGATCAGCGCCACCTGCTGGACTGATCATTTAAAACATGCGATCTAATGGGAACGAAAAACAACAGCTGCGAGTCAATACCCTTACCGTCAGACGGCTTCTGTGCCATTTAAATGGAGCATCGTCATCGCAAAAGTGATCATTTTCTCCTTTTTTCAAATATACGACCAGCCCAAACAAACGTAATTCACCAAAATGTTTGACACACACGCACACTGTACTGTCCCACTAAAGACTAACACAAAGTGAAAATAAAGTAGCATTCAGAAAACACATGCCATGATAAATACTACACAATACAAACTAACTCAATGAAACCTAATCGGCTCGCGATTAGAATCAACATGCAAATCAGCCAGAATAGTATCAGTAACGTACTTTTATTTTTTGGAAATTGCATGGCTTACATACCTGTTAAGTTTCATGCCAGTAATATGGTTTGCTCTATAATGCAGTGATGTATTGTGTGTGATGTGTGTGTGCATTGAAAAGCCTGCTGAGCACAGTATAACAGCTGACAGGTCGGGAACACACACACACACACACACACACACACACACACACACACACACACA
>CAIGQV010019150.1:1644624-1660517 GCA_903798115.1 Danio jaintianensis | reverse complement strand
TGTGTGTGTGTGTGTGTGTGTGTGTGTGTTTGTATGAGTGATCAGTGAGTGTGTGTGGTTATTTGTGTGTACTTATGTATTGTGTGTGTGTATGGACATTTGTGTGTGTGTGTGTGTGTGTGTTTATGTGCGTTGATGTTGTTAGTATGTAAATTGATGTACAGTGTTTGTGTGGATATTTGTGTGTACTGATGCACTGTATGTGTGTGTGTATGTATGCGTGTATGTATGTATTTATGTGTGTGTTTAAGTGCGTTGATGTTGTTAGTATGTAAATTGATGTACAGTGTGTGTATGTACGGATGTTTATTTGTCTAATGATGTACAGTGTGTGTCTGTCAGGAATATTCTCTGTGCATGTGTATCTGTCAGGTATTGTCTGTGTGAGTATATCTGTCAGGAGTGTGTGTGTGTGTGTGTGTGTGTGTGTGTGTGTGTGTGTCAGGAATATTCTCTGTGCATGTGTATCTGTCAGGTATTGTCTGTGTGAGTATATCTGTCAGGTGTGTGTGTGTGTGTGTGTGTGTGTGTGTGTGTGTGTGTATGTGTATCTGTCAGGTATTGTCTGTGTGAGTGTGTGTGTGTGTGTGTGTGTGTGTGTGTGTGTGTGTGTGTGTATCTGTCAGGTATTGTCTGTGTGAGTATATCTGTCAGGTGTGTGTGCGTGTGTGTGTGTGAGTCGCGGGAGCGCGCGTACCGTGGTTTTCTGCACGTGTCCTCTCTGTGTGATCGTCTTGCTGTGTTTCTCGTTCGCCACCTTCATCCGCTGCACCGCCGACATGATGCTGCCGCTGCTGGACGCGTCACGGGCCGGAGGATCGCGCTGCTGGGCCGGTAAACGGAGCAGAGTTTGCCCGGTGATTCGGTTTCGTTCCAGTCGCTCGAGCTGCGCAGCTGCAGCGGAATCACGTGACCCGGCACAGGCCCCGCCCCCGCCGGACGTCACACCACTAACCCGCCTTCGTCATGTTGATAAATCAAAATACTTTGTTGTTGTTATTGTTGCTCAAATCTTTCCATATGTATAACAACAAACAATAAAAAAACTGCTATCTGTTGACTCTGATTAGATTTAGCTGGCTTTCCTGCAATGCTCTTGAGTAATTTATTAACTTTCATACACTTCTTTACTACTGTAATTTACTTAACTCCTTCCTTTGTTTGTTTTCTTATTATTCTCTATGTAAGAATGCTATTAATGTAACTTCTATTTTCCTTTATACTGATCTCCTGATTGTGTTTGAATATGTTCATTAATGAATTAAAAAATTATTCATTTTCTTTTCGGCTTAGTCCCTTTATTAATCTGGGGTCGCCACAGCGGGATGAACCGCCAACTTATCCAGCATATGTTTTACACAGCGGATGCCCTTTCAGCTGCAACCAATCACTGGGAAACACCCATACACACTCATTCACACACATACACTACAGACAATTTTAGCCTACCCAATTCACCTATACCACATGTGTTTGGACTGTGGGGGAAACCGGAGCACCCGGAGGAAACCCACGCCAACACGGGGAGAACATGCAAACTCCACACAGAAACGCCAACTGATGAAGTGGATTTTTAACTCTTTACAGTGTGAAGTTAATCTATATAATCAAAGTGTACGTACGTGTATGTGTATAATCTGTTTGTCTACTTATACCATATGCAAAGTTAGAAATGACGGAGCAATTCAAGTTAGAAAGGTTAGGGGGGCATGAAACTAAAAAACCACCTCAACAAGTTAAGTAGAGATGGACAAGAGAGATAGTAGACAGGGGGGTTGAAACTATGACAAAAATGTGGAACAATGGGAAACACAGCAGCAAAAGAGTATATAAGCAGACCAGAGCATCAGTGAGGCAGACATTTTCAGACAGAGATGCTGCTGAGGGTCTCCTGAAAAATCTCCTTTGTTGTCGACAATAAAGAACTTTTCTGAAATCAAAACCATCAGACTTGGCTGATTATTGACGGAAGAAAAACCCACCACACTGACCCAGCCGAGGCTCGAACCAGCGACCTTCTTGCTGTGAGGCGAACGTGCTACCCACTGCGCCACCGTGACGCCAATTAAAATAAAAATAAAATAAAAATTTTATTCATTCATTCATTCATTCATTTTCTTTTCGGCTTAGTCCCTTTATTAATCTGGGGTCGCCACAGTGGGATGAACCGCCAACTTATCCATCATATGTTTTACGCAGCGGATGCCCTTCCAGCTGCAACCCAGTACTGGGAAACATTCATACACACTCATTCACACTCATACACTACGGACAATTTTAGCTTACCCAATTCCCCTATAGCGCATGTGTTTGGACTGTGGGGGAAACCGGAGCACCCGGAGGAAACCCACACGAACACGGGGAGAACATGCAAACTCCACACAGAAATGCCAACTGACCCAGCCGAGGCTCGAACCAGCGACCTTCTTGCTGTGAGGCGAACGTGCTACCCACTGCGCCACCGCGTCGCCCAAAATTTTTTATTTACAAACAAAAAATCCTCAAATTCACAGCCTTATTTCCATTAATAAATACATTTTTAAATCAATGTATTTATTAAATCTCTTAAATTGGTTAAAAACAAGAACAGTGATCGATTCTTGTAATATTAGGATAATTCTTTTGGAAATATCCCTGATGCACGAGTCCTCCTTTCCTCTGTAGCTGATGTTTGTGTTATTTATTTATATTTAATTGTTCCTCCTTTTTTTTGTGTACAGTTTTAGAGGCTATGTATTTGTATTATCATTTAACGTGCTCTGTCAAAGATAGTACTATATAGACATACTTACTTTTGTAGGTTTGGTTTTTGTATGTTTGTTATTGAAGCATCAATAATAATAATAAAAGCAAATAAATAAATGTTCATAAATCTGATTTGAAATATTTTATTTTTGTTTCCGGGATTTTTTTTATTCCCAAATAAAATTCCCAAATTTTATTCCGCAGGATTTGTCACTGATGCATAAGTCTTTCCTCTAAGGTTGTTCATTTTATGTGAAAGATTACAAATTTCGTTAAATATATAAAATACATTGTAAAATGCATTCTGAGGAAGCCCATATGTGAAATACAAGAACATGTCTCCAAAGCATGCAAATTGTCAGTTCAAAGCACGGCTGTGTCTATTGTCTAACAAATGGCTAGGTAACACTTTCTCTGGTCCAGTGGCAGGACGGGTTCTGACTCCAGTACTTCATTTGCACTCTTTGTCTTCATGCTAATATGTATCATGAATATGTATATGCTGATGAGATCGGGGCTGGAGATGCAATTTACCCCGCTGACAACAACACTTCATTTGCATGCTTTGTTGAGGTTTGTCCCCACCTATATGTATCACTGTCTGTAAAAATGTATATATTGAGTGCGTAGCTGCACTAGAAGAGAGATCTTTCGATGAACGCCACAGCTATGCCGAGTTCTTATTAAAGGATTCTGCTTTGAAGATACCCGAAAGCCTCCCTGGTTTTGTCTCGTCTTCGAAATTCACAACATATGTCATGTATTTATTTTCCATTTTTTATCTATCAATATATATATTTATATAACAGTTCTGTCTGGTTCTTGAATCTGATTGGCTGATAGCCGTGCGATATTCTGCAAATAACAGCACTCGTCCAGCCTCTTCACCCTTCACCCTTGTGTACTACCAAAGTCCCTTTAAGGCAAGTCATTTCACTCGTCGGCCATCTTTGAAACACCTCTCGGGCAGTATGCTCGGGCATTCTGTTTGAATGTGGAAACATCAAATTCTCCAAAACTGCCTGCCAAGCTTACGATTGAACTTCATATTAGGAATCACCAATGAAATTAAACAACAGCCGTCTCTTTAGTTTAATTTCTAAACGTCCAAATCACACAAAATCTGCAGAAACTCAAGTCTGGTCTGAGCCCCTCCCCTGGAGTATCGTCAGTCTATAGCAGTGGTCACCAAACTCAGTCCTGGAGGGCCGGTGTCCCTGCAGGGTTTAGCTCCAACTTGCCTCAACACACCTGCCTGGAAGTTTCTAGTATACCTAGTAAGAGCTTGATTAGCGGTTTCAGGTGTGTTTGATTAGGGTTGGAGCTAAAATCTGCAGGACACCGGCCCTCCACGACCGAGTTTGGTGACCCCTGGTCTATAGAGATCAGTGATTGTACTAGAAGGCGGGCTTTATTCGCCATATAGCGATCGATGATTGGCTCCTGTACTAGTAGGCGGGGCTTCATTCACCATATTCAAAAAGATAGGAGTGACATGTCTTGTGTATTCTATAGTCTTTGGTATAACTCCGCCCACATACAGCAACAAGCAGAGAACACTCTACAGTTTGACAAATACTGCTGCTGTTGGGCAACATAATGTACTTTTGAGGCTTTTTTAGTGGAGAATGTAGTTGTTTAGATTGCAACTATGCAGTTTATTTATAACAATAGTGCCTATTTTAAATATTTATCATTTCTGAGAGACAGCGGGTCGGCGGCCATTAGCCTGTCTTTGAGCAAAGACGGTTGATGATGTTCATCCACAAGATGGCGACAGAGACGCATAATAAGCCCTAAGAGGAGGAAAAATACAGCGTAATTTTAAACTACAGCTGATCAAATCATTATTAAACAGGTAAGTGATATTCTAAGTCGATCTCTCTCTTTTGTATGTTGTAGTGCTGTATTTATACCATATAATTGTAGTGTGTTGAGTGTGAGATGGGACTCGCATATCAGGAATGTGTGTTGTGTTGGCAGAAAGAAAGAAGAAATGCCCGCATGTGTTTAGTGTCTTTCCTTATCGCAAACACAACAGTAATCTGGTAGTGATTGTGCTGCTTTTTTCGGGGTTAATTATTGTGATATCCCGATTGCAACAGAGAAATACTGTAGACTGTAATACTGTAGGGAGATATCTCTGTAGACTGCCGTTCAGCCTTATAATCAGCAAAATCAGCTGTTTTGTCATCACTTTAGACATTACGCTAAAGAATCATTCAAACACTAGCTCTAAAGTGACGTTGGTGAATGAGCAGCGGTTTCTGCTGTTCTGACGTCAGCTGCTGATGTGAATGAACGGCGGAAGAAAGTAGTTCCTCTTACAAAAGGGTTTTGAGACTCTCCGTGTTTGATTGTTTTTTTTATACACACGATTATGCCGTCCAACTGTTGTATAAACGCAATATCACACTCCTAGCAGTGCGATGTGGCTGTATATCGTCACTGGTGGGACACTGAGGCACTCCTCCCAACAGTGCCAATATACAGCCACATCGCACTGCTACTCGTGTGATATTGCTCATATATATATATATATTTTTTTTTTTTTGAGAATCTGAGACAAACTGAGTCACCAGATTGAATTTAGATGTTAAATAACATTTATTGACACACAAACAAGTTTAACCTTAAGTTATAAACACTGAGAACCATGTTCCCACTCATTATCAAATCTGGACAGAAGATCTGTCACGTCAGACATGACAAAACAGATGAAAGAAAACTGACTGGACAATCAGCCAGAGGTCAAACACACACACGCACACACGCACACACAAACACACACACACACACACACACACACACACACACACACACACACACACGAGATTAATAAAACTGACTGGACAATCAGTCAGAGGTCAAACACACACACACACACACACGCGCACACACACACACACGAGATTAAAAAAAAACTGACTGGACAATCAGTCAGCGGTCAAACACAAACACACACAATACATAATATTCACGCACACACACACACACACATGCATAACAAATATTCACACACGCGCACACACACACACGCACACACACACACAACATAGATGCACAATACACACACACAAATAGATACAATACTCTCTCACACACACAAACACAACAGATAAACAATACTTACACACACATGCACAATACTCACACACATACAATAGATAGACAATACTCACACACATACACACACAATAGATACACAACTCTCTCACACACATGCGCGCACACGTACACACACACACAACATACTTACACACACATGCACAATAAATACACAATTCTCACACACACATACAATAGATACACATCACACACACTCTTTCTCTCACACACTTTCTCCACACTCACACACTCTTACTCTCTCTCTCAACACACACACTCACGCACACACACACACTTCTGAGGAAAGCTCATGGTCTTATAAAGACAAACACGTTCAGTGCTGAGTTGTGCAGTTTCAGACAGTATATATGGTCTGTCAGGAGGATTGTGGGCTGTTTGCAGGACTGTTGTGTGGATGTTCAGCTGACCAACACACACCATCATCATCATCACCTGCACACAAACGCAGAACATCTGTAAAACACACAGCCAAGTCTAAATGATTGGCCCTCCTGTGAAATTATAATTACTCTTCAATGCTTTTCACATGATATTTCTCTTCATTTTCCCTTTTTTCTCATTTATTTTAGTTTGGCTGGAATAAAAATGATGTAAAAATTGCTGTGCTCAATATTATGACTTGCCTAATTACCCAAACCTGCCTAGTTAACCTCATAACTAATGAATTAGTAATTAAAACTATTGTTTATAAATGTGCTGAATTTTTTTTACAAAATGGGAGGAGCTGTAGATTAAGGGGATGGGCTTCTGGTGAAAAGGAGGAGCTATTGATGAAGGGCAGGAGCTATTCGCAAAGGGGAGTGTCTGTAAATGAAGGGGTGGGTCTTCGGATGAAGGGGAGGGGCTGTTGATGAAGGGGAGGAGCTACTGATGTACTTTATTACACTAATTTGGCAACTGGTAAACATCAACTGGGAAATTTCTAGTTAATAAAAAAAACTTAGGCTGCATTCCACTCCAATTTTTTATGCCCTTCACTTGCTAACTTCCCTCCATCTCGTTCACTGGGATGTACGTCATTGATTACGTCACACCTACTGGTGGAGCATCTGAATGGGTTTAAATGAAGTGCCCTAAACCCTTGAGCACTTGGAAACTACACTGTTGTGATGTCACAATCGCATTGCATTGACATATGAAGCCGACTCACTCCCTCTGTTAAAATCAAGGGATTGAGGGTATGTGTATGTAAACTTCCCTCGTTCACTTGATGAAGTGGAACGCATTTTAAAATGGTGGCAGGGATTCCCCCAAAAAAACAAGGTAAGGGAAGTTTCCGAGTGGAGTGGAACGCAGCCTCTGTGTTCCATCTGGGATGACACTAAACTCATACACTACATGGCAAAGTGAATAAGCGCATAGTGTCATTTAGGACACAAGAAACATGAACGGCTGTGCACCTGAGTGAGTGTGTAAGTGTGTGTCAGCAGCCCAGTCCACTGATGACACCAATCCGGTCCACCTTCATCCCGAAACACCCGCGGGCCATGCCCTTCCTGCTGCGCCCCTGCAGCTTCCTGTGCTGTCTCAGGATGTCCAGCAGCACACGCGGCGACTGCGGCCGGTGGCCATGATGGCTCTGTGAGGGGGGCGGGGCCTCAGCGGAGCCCTCTGTGACCTCTACAGGAGCCAATAGAAGAGAGCTGATCTCCGGTCCGAACAAATCCTGCAGAACCTGCACGCACACAAACAAACAGTGTAGGAATAAACACAAGCAGATCATGAGGATTTTAATGCTGTTTTATCAGGCATCATCTTCAAAACATATCACATCTACTGCATGCATTCTGGCTGAATACACTTCATTCATTGATACTAATATTGATTGTGCTGATTGATCGAGATTCATCAATTTGTGCCTTAGATTTATATCAGTATATAGTAGTTTGACATATAAAGTAGTTTTCTAGTACGTGACCCCAATATTCCACTTTTATCCCACAACGCAATCCAAATAAATCCATTCAATCTCTTTAATACACTGAAACCAGTTTTATCCAGCAGTTTTCTTCCAGAATTATTTTCTTCATGCATTCTCAAAGGCATTTTTAAAAAGTCTTAACTAAAACATTATAATTAATGAATCAAAGCAACCGGCTATGAGGAGAACCACAACATTAAAAACTTTGATTTGAAGTCCATGAAACCTTATGGCTTTACTTCTTTATAATATAATACTTTTACTTCAAATTAATTGACATAAATCATCCACCTATCTTGTCTATCCATTAGCTAAATGATGTATATAAATATTTAAGTAGTTTAAAGGAAGGTCAGATAAGTTTTGTATGCTTGAAAAAAAAGCATATGCCATCAGTTATCAGCCTCAACACTGTATCGTTTTTAAAAACATTATTTATTTTCCACAACCTCCTTTTAACTTCTTTAAGTCATTTATTAAAATGCAAAAAAATAAAAATGTGAAGCTTAATAAAGACATGGTATACGAAAAAATGCTAAACAAAAGCCCTACATAATTATATGTGTGTACAGTCGTTTTTACAGATCCGGGGTCCGTTCTTCGTACGTGGATTACTCAATTAGCTGGATTTGGTTATTGACGATTTGACATGATCCAGGATCGTTTCGTTCTTCAAAACAACATCCGAGAGTTGTTGTCATAGCAACAGTTCTGGTAGCTCAAACCTGCTCAGGAGCAGCAGCTTGTTTCATATCATAGATACACTAGATGTCGCCTGGCCTATTGTTGTCTATTGGAAGGAATGCGTCAATAGAGCCGCCATTTTAGTACAGGGTAGCGCTCCTTTGAAATGAATGCGGGACCAAGGTGCAGTGGAGGACTGTGGCCATCCTATGATCAGGAATTTTCCCCCGTGGTCAGTACGCAAAAAATTAAATTAAAAAAATTCATTACGAAAATGATAATTTTACATCACTTTTCTACATTGATGGATCAGTGACCGCACGGGCATTGCCGATAAAGAGTGTGTTTGTGCGCATGGAAGTGTTTTATCCTCCCTCCATGTTAAATTTGATCTAATCCGTGTCCTGAAACACACCCCCTCTCCTGCTTTCACTTCTCATTCTAACGGAGGGAGCGATTCGTTTGTGAATAAATCCCCGTTATGAACGACTCGTTCACTTAGCCGACAATCATACAAGTTTCTGGCAGCGCAGCGTCTTGTTGTCATATTTAATTTAAATTGTTTGCAGATTTTATTCAACAAAACTAGCATAAGCCTAGAATTCTGTGCAAGTTGATGCTACTTTGCCTTATGGTTAATGCAGTAAGAGACTGTATTATCATCAATAACGTTACTTGTTGAGCACAAAAGTTTGTAACATGTAAAAAAACGAAATCTTACCTATGAAATGTTCTGCCTTTGTGCTTTGTTTTCTTTGTTTGCTCGTTACTACACCCGTAAGCAGCGCTAAAGTCCAGCATCTTCACATTGGCACACTGTCTTGACTAGTGTGGTTGAATGACATTTGTCCTGGGAGCCCTGTACAAATATGGCGGCGCATAGACGCATGCTGAGGGTCCGTATGCGATATCTAGTGTATATATCTATGGTTTTATATAAACAGGATTAGATCGGGTCATTTCAAGCAAAGGTAATACTGAAAGTATGTACCGTATGAAGACATTTTCTTACAGTAGTAGCCTATAGATTACATACACTGGGAAAATAGAAAAATAGTAAAAAAGATTATATAAATGTATACTTAAATAGAAGTTTAAAAAAAAAATGATAAGTAAAACTGTTATGCAATCTACACTCCGAAATAACAGTACAAACACTGTCACGGGGTGTGCTCTCCCCAAGGGGTTCAAAGACAACATTAATTAATATGGACTTTTTAGATACAAATGCGTACTATTTTAAGGTACCGACCCAGCTTTAGTACAATTTGTGTATGATAATGGCCAATATTCTCATTTTTTTAAGGAAAGGAATAATAATTTATGCAGTCGTGCACATGTTTTGACAGAGAATAAGCCGGTGATTTGATGCTTCGCAAAAGTTGCAGACACCTTTACCGATATCAAAATGCTTTTTTTGATGCAAAATTTATTTAGACAGCCATTTAGTAAGAAACTTGAATAGGCGACTATAATAAAGAAAATCGCTCGCTGCAGAGCCACTTGGGCTCCAACGAGGGGGTGCTTGAGCTCCAGCTCCTCCTCCTATAAGCTGTTTTAATGCGTTCCCTCACCCCACCCCTAAACTCAACCCCCTAGTGACATAACTAGTAGAAGAAGTGCAGCAAGGAGGAGCTAGAGCTCAAGCTCCCCCTTGCTGGAGCTCAGCTCTATCCATGTGGCTCTGCAGTGAGTACCACTTGAGAAAATCCGCTCTAAAAGTAAAACTAAATAAATTGCTAAATACTCTCGACACATGAAAGTGTAAAGCCTGCAGCCCACAACACATATGTGGAAAGTTATTGCGTATCATATTTTACAAACCGTTTGCTACAAATTTTATGTAATTTTGCTCACATGGATAATTGAATATTAATCAGATGATGTCATTACGCTGCTGTGCCGTCAGCCAATCGTTGCATTGCTGATCATGATTTCGAGGATCGATAGATCTGTCCTTCACAACACGCGCAGCAATCTCAGATCAGTTTATCCAGATATTTTAATCTGATTCGCGAATTTGTTTGAAGAACCAAATTAGCCAGAGATCAGTTATCAAGATTAACAAATCATCTTAGATCATTTAAGCGAGGTACTAAAAACGGACCCCCATTTTAGTTGAATCAGTTTTAGCTATACTGTAAAGCCGCACGTATCATATTTGATACACAAGTTTCTAAGACCTATATAATACAGCGGATTCAAGTGTTGTCAGTCGATTGAATGGGCGTTATCAGTGGATATCAGCTGATAGATATGGGCCAGTAGGGGTCTACTGCGCCTACTGTTCCTACATGCACATGGTTAATCTGCTGTTCTCGCGTAAATCCAGCAGAGGCCGCTCCGATTGACCTGCCCTCCTCCTTCCCTAAACCCAACCGTCTGTTTTTAAAAAAGCAATAAAAACAAATAATTAACTTTTGTCTTCGTTGCTTTCTGAAACCGTTTTTCGGCGGATTCGAACCCCATCATCGCTGTCAGCTCTGCTCCACGTCTCAAGTCTGCTGATGTACACGGTGAGCCACTGGAGTAACTGATAACAATGGAAAATCCATTTATATGGAGGTAAGCGTGTATACCGGCGCGCGTGATTTTTATGAAATTATACTATTTCCCATTAATTGTATTTTATTAACGCCTACCCCAACCCCAACCCTAAACCCAACCGTCACAGTAATGTAAAATTTCCCATCAATTGTATTTTATTAACGTCTACCCCAACCCTAAACCCAACCGTCACAGTAATGTGAAAACACATCTGGATCTGAACTGTTCTCTATTAAAATAGCTGATTAACCATGTGGATGGATGATTACAACCTTCTGAGCCCACTAGGAGGCGCAGAAGGCCCCTACTGGCCCATATCTATCAGCTGATATCCACTGATAACGCCCATTCAATCGAGTGATAACATTCGAATCGGGTGCATAATATCAACCTGATTAATTTTTGGCTTGAAAACCTGTTGTATATAATTTGATACTTGTATTTTGGATTTTCATGACAGTGCAGGCAGTGGCACCTTTTCAAAATGGCTGCTCTCATTGAATTACTCAATTTTTTTTGGCTGGAAACTATTTGCTAATTTTAAGTTGTTTTAGTAAGAATACAATTTTTATTGTTACTAATTTTATTAAATAAAGGTTTTCTTGACTGAAACAATGCATAATTACTTAATTAATTCTTTATGTTACAAATAAATTGTGTTGAAAATGCATCTATCAAAATTGATACAACAGGTATAAAAGGTGCTTTATTCCTGAACAATCACGTCACGTTTTGTAATGTAATCTATATCATACCTACTACAATGCAAACACACAGTATTTGGATGATTTAATTAATCTAATTAGTGACTGAAATGCCATCTTAAAATGCATTGTGGGTATTTTTACAATAATTGCACCTTATAAAAGGTCAAGCTGCAGTGTGCCTTTTTATGTTAGAAGGCATGAAACTGATCATTTTCCAACATGGAGAAACCTGACAGAGATAAAATCACTGCTCCGGCAATCACTTCAAACTTCTGTGTACTGTGCAAGTGTAAAGTGCATCTTTGCCTGAACAAGGACTGAAACTGCTATTACACCTTCCACAAAGTGAAATAATAAAAGACTGTAAAATATTTAATGTAAAAAAAAAACTAAGAGAAAAACTGCCTGAAATGTTCTCTGTTGTCAAAATGTTAAGGGCAATTATTTTTTGGTAATTAAAATTAACATTGTTATGAGCAAAAAGTTGCACAAACGAAATAAATATCATGAAAATAATGTATATGGCAAAAGCTTTTATTTTGCTAGATGGTTTAATAAACATTTCAGTTCCAGAACATTAGAATTTTCTGCCTATTTTTTGATATTTCAGGTCTTACAGGGTTAAACACTTCAAGTTCAACTAAACAGAAATGTAAAATGCATGAAATTAAATATGCTTATTTACCTGTTGATTTAAATATGTTAATTTATTCCAAGTAACATTTTTATATGATTTCAATCTCAGTGACCGATAATCACGCTGGAGTTTAATACAGCTTATCAATGCGACATTAAATACTTCAATTTCAAATCCAAATCCAACTAATTTATAATTAACCAACTAAATTTTTTTCATTTATATAAAAAACCCGCAAAGCCACGTCAACATAACCTTTTTTTAAAATTAATTTAAAGCCGGGCGACGCGGTGGGTCAGTGGGTAGCACGTTCGCCTCACAGCAAGAAGGTCGCTGGTTCGAGCCTCGGCTGGGTCAGTTGGCATTTCTGTGTGGAGTTTGCATGTTCTCCCCGTGTTCGCGTGGGTTTCCTCCGGGTGCTCCGGTTTCCCCCACAAGTCCAAAGACATGTGATATAGGGGAATTGGGTAGGCTAAAATTGTCCGTAGTGTATGAGTGTGAATGAGTGTGTATGGGTGTTTCCCAGTGATGGGTTGCGGCTGGAAGGGCATCCGCTGCGTAAAACATATGCTGGATAAGTTGGCGGTTCATCCCACTGTGGCGACCCCAGATTAATAAAGGGACTAAGCCGAAAAGAAAATGAATGAATGAATGAATTTAAAGCCATTTTTAACTATAAAAACAATGACAGCCAATCAGAATTCATCCTGTTTGAATCCTTTATCAGGTGAAGAAACATATATGGTAACTTCATTGACATTGATTACAATATCATTCTTTAAATCACAAAAGTAAAATAAAAAATAAATAAATAAACAACCCCTAAATAACACTCCAGGGTTTTTCCAATTTCCAAAATGTATTCAATGCCTGCCCTATGAAGGGTTAAAAGAGCTCAAGCATTTAAAGAGACAGGTGACACAACTGCAGCACTTATAATAAACATAACGATTATAGCTATAGTTATCTAATAATTAATGTTCGTGGTTTGAAAGCCCCTTAGATGTTAAAGATTGCTGTGGAATAATTTTTGTTTTATTTGGAGCCAAATCTCAAAACTGTCCTATATGGTGTGTGGTCGTCTCACGCAGAGTTCAATAAATTACAGCTCTTATAAATTAAAAAGAAAAACATCAAATCAGGGCCTCACGGTGGCGCAGTGGGTAGCACAATCGCCTCACAGCAAGAAGGTTGCTGGTTCGAGCCTCGGCTGGGTCAGTTGCCGTTTCTGTGTGGAGTTTGAATGTTCTCCCCGTGTTGGCGTGGCTTTCCTCCGGGTGCCCCGGTTTCCCCCACAAGTCCAAAGACATGCAATATAGGTGAATTGGGTAAGCTAAATTGTCCGTAGTGTATGAGTGTGAATGAGTGTGTATGGGTGTTTCCCAGTGATGGGTTGTGGCTGGAAGGGCATCCGCTGTGTAAAACATATGCTGGATAAGTTGGCGGTTCATTCCGCTGTGGCGACCCCAGATTAATAAAGGGACTAAGCCGAAAAGAAAATGAATGAATGAACAAAATCAATCATGAATAAATACCTCAGGTCTAATTCTACAAGTGTCTATTTTAGCAAATTGCAATCATTTTTTTCATTCTTATATAACTAACACAGAAACTTGATAGATTTTGCTGTTCATTTTAAATCAGGCAATTCCATAGACAACTTTAATTAGATGAAGGACCCCATTCGAGATTATGTGACTGCACACGTTCAGCTTTTGTGTTCAATTCACTTCTTTGGATCCACTATAAAATTGTTCAGTTTTGTCGTGCTTTGGTGTGACGCCCCTATTTATTGAAAATGTCCAACAAATCATAGAAAAAAACTAATATTATTCATAATTTCATATAAAATAAACAGCACTACATGAAGATAAGTGTCCAACAATGAAGATAAATCACTCTCACACTATTTGTATATTATTAAGAGTTGTTTTTCTTCATTTTTGCGGTCACACCATAAGACATTTTTATGGTACAGTTCAATAAGAAGTAAAAAAAAAAATAATAATAATTTCAAGAGTTCACACTTAGCTGATGATTGATTATAAAGCGTGTTTGGCATGCTGTCCCGGGAGAGAGCCCTGAGCTCATAAGATCCTCGAGCCCGGGGCTCCCTCCCGTTTGCAGGGCAAGAGGGGAGTTTGAGCTCAGGTAGCTCTCGAGAACTCTCCTGCTGTAGTAGCTAATGAACAGATAGTGATTGCTCTTAAGAGATGACTATTTGCTAGGAGCACGTCTATGGTGCCGATTTGGATTAGTCAATTAACTTAAGTTGCGTGTTTTTGGACGGTGGGAGGAAACCGGGGAAAACCCACGTGAGCATGGGGAGAACGTGTAACTCCGCACAGAAACATCGGCTGGCTTGGTAAGGACTAGAACCAGTGACGTTCTTGCTGTGAGGCAACAGTGCTAACCACTGGGCCACCGTGCCACCCACCTGGGAAAGGAGGAGTAGGGGTGGAAGGGGGGGATTCTTCAAAACTAAGATGTCTGTTATATGGAACTGAGGGTATTTATAGTGGCTTAGGAATCGTCTGATTGGTGAATCATAGATTGGATAATGCGGGACCAGGCGCAAGCAATCATAAGCATGTGATGCTCTAGAAATTAGTTTATAAATAAACTTCACTTGATAAAGTGATACCTTTCTCAAACATCAGATGTAAAACTACATAAATATATTTAAAAAAAAATCGTAAATGCTTTAAAAAATGGTGTTTTACAAAAAAAAAGCCTTTATACTGCCTATTCATCAACTACTCATTTACACAATGTCTGTTTTCGAACAGGTTTCCCCATCATCCAGTCCTTGGTCAATCAGTCAAATAGCCCAGCCCCCCAGCCCTTGTGATTGGTTGAGTCCTCACCTGAACATCTGGTCGTCGTGGTGACGGCCTCCCCTTCACCTGTGCCACCATGCTGATGATGAGGAAGATGAGAAGGGCAGGAAGAAGAGCATTCAGAGATGATGAAGCAGCCATCTTTGTTCGTTAAAAAACGAATATTTATCAAAATTTCTCGATTACACAATAAATATCAGTCCAACGCTTCTGAAGACGTTATCGTGTCGTTAGCGCTTCGATTCTGTCCTGTACGGCTTCAGGACGGGTCTCTTTGTGAGCACTGCAGTGCTGCTGTGGACTTTTAAAGAGTGTCGCTGTGATGTCACACATAGCTACAGGTTGCTGTGAGCGACGCCCCGCCCCCTCAGACGTCACATGAGTGCGGAGTCTCAGTGCTGCATCTCCAGAAAGCCTCTAAACGTGATCTCATTCACTCTTTGTGCCACATTCAGTCGCCGGCCTGTTTATAGCTCGTCATTCTTCACAGAAACAAACTGATGTGACCTCTGACCTGCTCAGGGTCCGCCCCCTATAAAAGTTCCCCCTGGAAACGGGCGGCGCTCAGGAACTATTTCCTCTTGTGAGAGTGAGACACAATAGTTCCACGTCAGATGAGAGTTTCCCTGGCAATGACCACAGGTCACGACTTCAGCCTCTGTAAACACACACACACACACACA